>CM075867.1:33598174-33685674 GCA_038021265.1 Cyprinella venusta | reverse complement strand
TTTTTAGGTCAAACCGTTCTTGTCTGTCAGTCATATAATGGAGGTCTATGGTCACCACCTCAAAGAGCATGCACAAAGAAGTCCAAAATAAACATGATTTAATGACTCGTAAATGTAAGTACACATTGATGGCCTAAGACACGAAACGAGCGGTTTGTGTGAGAAAATGAACAGTATTTATATCGTTTTTACCTCTAGTAATCACAGTCATGTCCAAGTGATCTGAGTACGAGGGCGATTGGGTCTGCGCAAGCGCCGGAAGTGATCTAAATATCATTGTGAAAAAAAATTCAACGTTGTCTGTTGATATATCAAAATTGTCTTCCATTACGATTTCATGTATATCTAAATATGTTTAGATCTTCACAGTGAAAGGTAACACTTCCAAGCGCCTGTGCCTTCAGATCACTTGGACGTGGCTGTGGTTACAAGAGGTAAAAACGATATAAATGCTGTTCGTTTTCTCACACAAACCGCTCGTTTCGTGTCTTAGGCCATCAATGTGTACTTACATTCACGAGTCATTAAATCATGTTTTATTTGGACTTCCCTGTGCATGCTCTTTGAGGTGGTCACCATAGAACTCCATTATATGACTGACAGACAAGAATTGAAATTACTGTGGAAGCAAAGACACTTACTGTACATCTTGGATGCCCTTGAGGTATGCTAAAACATACCAAAAATGAATTTCAAAGTGAACTATCCCTTTAATGAAAGAAAATATGAGGTCAGAACAAAATGTTGAGTAGCCAAAATGATCTATTCTTTTAAACTGAACAAGAAATCCTCTGTTCTCACAATGGCTTTTGTATTTTTTTCCCTTTGCATTAAATGAAGCTCCATTCCAGACAGTTGAATGACCGCAGTAAGTGTTTCCAAACCTCAGTTATGCTTCATAACAGAAGCTATACCTCAAAGAGGAGGCCAGGGATTCTCTTGAACAGTTACAAGTGCCATTGATGGAGAGGCGCAGATTCAGTGCATGACTTCAGAGGATCAAAATCCTCGGTAAAGTGTGTGTGTTTCTCCTCCCATCAACAGAAAAGTGCACGTTTGATTGCCATCATAGAAGCGTCTGGCTTTATCAACAGAAGAATTCTCTTTTTATCAGTTTGCTGCAGAATGTTTTCTTCTGCGGTCGAGTGTGATTGCAGCCTGTCTGATTAAGGCCAGAGAAAACTCTGAGAAAAAAGACACTTGTAAAGGGAAAAACAACTTGCGTCGTAACAACAGTGCTTTTTTCGTCTTGGCATCTAATTGAGTTAATTTGCCCTCCTGTTTTTGTTTTCATGCTCAGCTTTTGAAGCTTTACAACTTTGTAGACAGTAATTAGGTTAGTTACATTTGCTTGGAAGTGATAATTATTGTCACCAAGCCAGGTGTAATGGCTTGGAATTCTGTTGCTAAACACAGGACGCTCGTGCACAAACTGCAGCAGCTCGTTCTGCCAAAGCTTGTTTCACAAGCATTGCATCCACAGGAATTTCAAAAACTGCATTTCATTAAGGCTATCCCTATTTTTAGTAAAAGGCTTTTCACAGGATGCAAAATAGGACATGGAAATTATATATATTCATATAATGTTCATATACACTGTTTATAAAAACTTTATGTATGTAACAGTAAGTGCAAACTAACAGTAACAGTATGTAACAGTAAATCTTTTTTCGTGTCATTTGGTTCATTCAACGAACGAAGTGAACGAAATGACTCGAAAAAAAGATTCGTTCATTTTGATGAACGAGTTCGAACAGGAGAGTCACGAACGAGCATCACAGAACAGAGCAAGGCGAGCATTTGAGCTTATAAAACGTAAACTTTTTTATTTATTTTTGAAATGAGTGAACGTTTCGCTAGATAAGACCCTTATTCATCGTCTGGTGTCGTTTAAAGCCCTTTGAAGCTGCAATGAAACTCTCATTTGGATCTTGAACTGTTTGGCGCCCAATGAAGTCCATTATATGGAGAAGGAATGTTTTCATCAAAAACCTTAATTTCTTTTTCGACTGAAGAAAGAAAGACGTGGACATCTTGGATGACATGGGGGTGAGTAAATTATCAGCAAATGTTTTTTTTTTTTAAATGAACTAATCCTTGAATTCAATAGTTAAATTAACCCAATTATTTAAATTAAGTAGTTTTCAATACGATTAATTGAATATCAATAGTCTCAAAATTATGACATTTTTGTATGATTTATTTTTTGAATACTGTCAAAAAAAGTCTCAAGATGCAACAGGCCAAAATCATTTTAAGGGGAATGCATTTCATGTTTTTTGGTTCTTAAAAAATAAAAATGGGTATTGGTATTTTCTTTTTAAAAAAGGGTGCATGCAGGGATATCAAAGTGAACTGTATTTGTGAAAAGCACAGATAAATAGTATGCACAAGACGTAAGGGATACCTATGATTTAGATAAAATGCTGGTTCGCACCGATAATAACTACACTATTATACAACAATGCATAATATCCCTCTGTTTATTATAAGCCTGCTCTGCAGTTTTGTGGTGTGCCCCTTTAAACTCTTTAAAGATGGGTGAATTCTGATTTGCTGTCAATGTTTTTATCATTCATCAGCTGGAATAAATCGTTCTGAAAGTGATTCCAACGTTATCTTTCCTCTATCGTTATATTTGTGGTGTCTGATTTTATATTTAGAACGATTTTTGGAACTATATCTTTATCGTTGTAGTTATCATCCTTGGTGTGAATGGACATAGTGTTACTCAGGTGCAGCCAGATGTGGTCACTTTAAACTCTTATTGAATTCAAAAGAGTCATAAAGATTTCTCAAAAACTTTTGTGTAACATTGGAAAGAGAAGCATGTATACGGGGGACACAATAAAGGCACATTTGATGTACAATACAGGGCAATCTAAAAGATCAGTGGATCTCTGTACTGAATGAAACTCTATAGTCCTCTGAGTATTAGATGGGGGAACCTGAGAAACAGCGGTCACCACAACATCACTTTACATTCACATGAGGGTCAAGCTCCATCAGGCACGTCCAGCTAAGAATAGATGTGTGTGTGTGTGTGTGAGAGAGAGAGAGAGAGATTTTACCAAATGTGTGTACTATTGCATATATCAAATGTTTTGACCAAAGACCTATTAAGATGTCATGTCTAGTGATCTTGGTATTATAGCTACAACTTTAATTATTGTTCAGCCAAAGATAGTAAAATGAACAGTTAAAGTAGTAGGCCTTTTTAAGCAACATAAAAAATGTGAAAACCATCCAAGACAATAGAATTATTTAATTGGCTTTCATAATCTGCATTAGTAGCTTCCAATATACTAGTTTTTAGGTTCATTTCACGATCTTTTCCGGTCGTCAGCTTCACCAACTGAAGAATTGCTTAATAAGCTGCTTGGTTATAATTGTAAGGTTATCATAAGAGTTTTCCTAATTTAAGAGGTTTCTTCCAACTGAGCACTGCAGGTTGCAGGTCTGGAAATAATTATTTTTAAAATGACTTAATATTTCGAGGTGTCGCATGTTAATAGGCATACTGTACAAAGAACAAATCTTTCTGTTTTACATTTTTTTTTGATAAAGGTACCATTTATATGAACACAAAGATAGGCTAGGCTATTTTATGTAGGCCTATGTTGTGGGAAAAAAAAATCATACAATACAACAAATCTACTGAATACAGCGAGAAGTGAAGGTAGTTGGATTCCGTAACCTGACTGTTGTCAGTCCGTTACTTTCAATGAATCAAAAACATAAAGCATATGAGCCGTTTTTTATGAATCAAAAACATACGTCGCCACTAGTGTAGTCTGACTCACAAAAAAAAAAATGAACTGGTTCTGTTTAGGCAATGAAAACTTTGAGTTATCCATATAACCCATCGTCAAGTATTGAAACGAGGTTCAACACTTGACGATCGGATATTCGGATTTCACACTCTTGCCTCATCTGATCTGCTGAATACATTTTTATTAACGCCTGAAAAGCCAATGACTCATGACGAGTCAAAGCATATATTTGGCCCACTGAAGCTCAGCAGGGTTGAGCCTGGTCAGTACCTAGGTGGGAGACCTACTGGGATTGGGAAAACTGAGGCCAGCAGGGGGCGCTCACCCTGTGGTCTGTGTGGGTCCTAATGCCCCAGTCCTGACTCTCTGTGGTCACAAAAAATCCCAGGATGTCTTTCGAAAGAGTAGGGGTGTAACCCCGTTGTCCTGGCCAAATTTGCCCAGTGGCCTCTCTTAATCATGGCCTCCTAATCGATTAATCGCGATTAATCGCATCCAAAATAAAAGTTTGTGTTTACATAATATATGTGGACGTAGTGTGTATAATTATTTTGTATATATAAATAGACACACATGCATGTATATATTTAAGAAAAATGTGTTCTTAATATATCAAATATTTATATTTATACATAATATTAATTATGTATAAATATATATAAAGTATATACTTTCAGATTTTTCTTAAATATATACATGCATGTGTGTGTATTTATATATACAAAATAATTATACACACTACGCCCACATATATTACGTAAACACAAACTTTTATTTTGAATGCGATTAATCGCGATTAATCGTTTGACAGCCCTAATATATATATATATATATATATATATATATATATATATATATATATATATATATATATATATATATTGGCTTCGTCACTGTCTCCACTCCAGCAGTTAGCTGGTGTGTGGTGGTCATTCTGCCGCAATATGGCTGCCGTCGCATCATCCAGGTGGATGCTGTACATTGGTGGTGGTTGAGGAGATTCCCTCTTCTATGTAAAGTGATTAGAGTGTCGAGAAAAGCGCTATATAAACGTAATGAATTATTATGAATTATTTTATATAAATGCAGTCGTATGCATCATTCCCTTTGTTCAGTCCAGCTCACCGAGCCTCTGACTGCGTGGGGCTCAAAAGTGTTGTAGCCTACCTCGTTTCCCTCCTTTTGGGACCATAGTGCATAACTCAACATTCCCGTTCATTCTGTTAACTCGATACAACTATGTATGGGACATATGTTCATGCCCCGCCAAGTCGCTGAACTAAACGGAAAAGACGGCCCCTGTTAAAAAAAAAAAAACAAAACAAAAAAAAACCTGTGTTGAGCACCGCCTAAGTTACCGTTTACAGGGCCAGCGGCTCGAACGACAGCACACTCCAATCTTGACTTAAGTTAAGGCTGTGCTGTTTCAATTAGATCAATTAGACTATATCAAGTGCCTCCAGCATCCTCACACGCAAGCTTACTAGCCGAAACTCCTTCTTTATGTGTACAGATGTGACGTAATGATGCAAAGACATGCTCGAATCTCCCGCGGAAATCCACCAGTACCACTGGAATTAAAAACATTATTAGCTAACCACTTTGAATCGAGCTGGCTAGAAGATAGCGTTGAACACTGGCTGGTTGTGTATTTTATCAAGAATGTATTTTGGATAATTTTCAACCCCAAAAAAGCTACGGACTGCAGCTTTAACCTGTGCAGCAACTGGTGGGGACAAACATGGGCTACCTCTATTGATAATCTTTAAGCTGAAGTGCCATCCAATAAATTCCTCAGTGCATAACTTACATTTAATGGACAAATTCTCCATCTGTAAATGTTAGAAAGTCACGCAAATACTGCAAGGATACATTCACTATTGTTTTCATGGCCTCCCTTCAATATAAACATTGTTTGTAGGACAATATGGATCAGGATATGAAATAACATTTGTTAAATTCGCCATTTAGCTCAAAATAAAAATAAAATTGTGACTATTAGCTATTGTCCAACCCTACCATGGTGTTTTATATGCTGAATTTTCCATTTTTACCTGTTTAAATGATTACTGTTAAATTATCACGGTTTTTTAGCACAAGCATATTGGACAAATTATTGTATCGCCTTTAAAAAGTCATATTAGCCTAAATCATATTCCAGTTTTTTTTATACATCTCTGATCTGTTGGAATCTGTTATGATCACGATAGGCTACAATAACGAAAGAACTTCATTTCTTATTTCAAATATGTGTTCATCAAACGAATCGTTATTGGCACTGGACTGGTCAATGATTCTCATCCCATGTGAGAAACATGAAGACGCGGGCTCGACTGACTGTGAGCGCCCGCCTCTGGAGGACATGCGCCGGGGACTCGACACACACGTGATCCGCTCTACACAATCCAGTATGGCGGAACCCGTCAGCGAGTGGATCCGTCGTTGGCGCGCTCTCCAACGGGAATAAAGTCCGGAGTGTTGCGTCCGATCGCGGCGGAGCTTCGGAGAGGTGAGAAGCGACGATTCGCATGTGTTACCCTGTGATTTTCTCATTAAATGCAGCGATCATTTTCAGTAAGAGAAAGAAACTTGTGGGCGATTAGATGAAACAATCAAAACAGTGTGCGTGCGTGCGTCTGTGTGTGTGTGTGTGTGTGTGTGTGTGTGTGTGTGTGTGTGTGTGTTGAATCGCAACTCTCGGAGTAGAATCACGTTTCATTTTCTGTGTGTATGCGTTTATTTCACACCTGCAGGAGAATCATAAAGGCACATTTTTGAAAGTCTGATATTTTAGATTATTATTAAGGCATAGCATATTACTCAACTATACAATGGCCGTTCTACAAATTGTGTGATCTTTTCATTTTGAATTTTTTTTGAAAGGTTTGAACATTTTTGTGTCGGAAAACATTTGAAAGTGTGTATATATCTCATATGCGCTGTATTGTACTCTTATGTTGACTATATGTTTGCATGTTTTCATAGCAGTGCAGGTTTGACAGTTTAGATTTGACATAATGTATCAGTATGACAGTCGTCAGCTTTTCATTGTCATTTTTTACACATATATTTATGAGAGACATTTTAGGACCTGGTAGTTTCTAGCACCTTGAATGAGTCAAATCCCCAGTGGTTGATAAAAAAAATGTTACATTGTTTCAACTCCTGGTTAAACATTATAGATATACAGTGTGTTTCCCGTGTAGTTCCAAGCTATAAACAGCGTGTTCCTTATTGTCAATAGAAGTTCTGACGTCATATGCATAACTGATGATTCTTGTCACTTAAAGGGATAGTTCACCCAAATAAAATGAAAATAAATAGTCTGTCATCATTTACTCACCCTCATGTTATGAGTTTCATTCTTCTGTTGAACACAAAAGAAGATATTTTAAAGAATGTTGGTCACCAGACAGATTAACCAGGAGATTAAATGTTGCTGGGGTGTATTATTTATGTTCGGTTGAAATTTTTTGTTTTTGTGCTTTTAAAACGGTCTTGACGTAAAGGACCGAACAGAACATGAGGGCTGACGAGTTCCCTGGGCTTGTTTTGATGTTCTGAGCTGAGTCATGCCGGCTGTGTTGTCCGGTGGTGGTGGTTATATCACGCTGTCGGTCTGGGCTGCTGTCACACGTAGCTGGTGGTTGAAGTTCTAACATGTGGCATCATGCTCAGGCATATAAATCCAGGCTTTAATCACAGCCTGTAGGAAACTCGCTCGTCTTTCCACATTTCGGCTCTCAAGGACCGGCGCTCAGACCTTGTAAATTCCAGGCCCCACAGGAAGAAGGTCAAAGCAGCCTTCCGAGAACTTGGCATCAGTGGAGAGTTAATCTAGTTTCGCTTGACCCTAGCTGTGCACTTTTGGATTTCTGGAAACAAAAAAATAATAATTTGCACATTTTGTGTGGGTTTATGTGCTTTTTGGAATCTTTTTGCCCCTTTTTTTTTTTGCCAATTTCCACTCCAAAAATCTATTAAGATTTTCAGTTTTTCATTATGGCAATTAAATACCATTGTCCATCTCTCATGTCTAAAAAATATCATTCCATTACTGTAATTCAAAAATAAGTAAAAACAAATTTAAAATCGTTGAACTGGCTTTATATTTGCTGGCTTAAAATGTTACAGTGATGAGAATCTGATGAAAATATACAGTTCAGTGTAATGAAAATTACACCTACAAAAATATCCAGATGCATGATGGTATTGAGAATTTATGGTTGGATGGATTTATGAAAATAAAAAGCATGAAAAATGGTCGTAAAAATGTATAGATTAAAAATATATATATTTTTTAATGCAAAATATAACTTCTTATTCGTTTGTTTTGATTGTTTGGATTAACTAGTAGAATTCATGCACTTAATGCCAATCCAATTACTCATGAGTAAACTAGATATATATACACTACTGTTTAAAAGCTTTATTTTTTTTAAAGAAATTAATACTTTTATTCAGCAAGGATCATTAAATTCATCAAAAGAGACAGTTAAGCCTTTGTACAAGGCTACAAAAATAATTCTATTTAAAAAAATGCTGATCTTTTGAACATTCAAACGAATCCTGATAAAAACGAATCACTATTTCCACTAAATATTAAGCAGCAGTACAACTGTTGATAATAAGCAATGTTTCTTGAGCATTAAATCATATTAGAGTGATCATGTGACATTCAAGACTGATGCTTTGTCATCACAGGTTCGAAACTGATATATTTCTAAATATTACTGTTTTTAATTACCACTTATTTTACTGATCAGGAATGCAAGCTTGTTGAGGAGACAAACTCCGAACTTGAATGTTATTTTCATAATTTGCCATTAAGTTCGCACCTCTTTTCATGTGCTAACAGTTTAACTGTGAGCTTGCCATAATGATTGACATTCTCCTCAACTCGTAGTGACTCGTCTCTGGTTGAATAATTATTGATAGTACCGCCATTGAAAGCTAAAGTGAATAAGTTTCTCCCCTTGAAACACATTGTCAGTGGACGCACCGGCATCATTTATCCTGTGCTTCTCTCTCCACAGATCCAATCTGTGTGGCTTGGCCAAGTAGGATTCTGAAAAACGACATCGCTTAGTGAATGTGACTAAATGGCAATGTTTAGGCCCACGCTTTATATAGTCTCAAATAACAATTTAAATCAGTTTGAGACCCTCGCTAATCAATTCTACTCCTTAGGGCACATAATTAACAGTGCTGGATGACTCATGGAGATTGGCAGATTGCACCGTTTGCCGCATCTGTGACTGAAGAGGAAAGAGAGCGAGAGTTTGGCTCCGAGGGAAAGTGTTAACAGGAGACGGGGCGTAGCCGTAGGTGGGAAATGCGGCTGGACAGATGACAAGTGTGACTGGCGATCCGTGGAAAGGTTGTCCCCTAACTGGAAAATTGGATGTTTGTCACAGGCAGTGTTATTTAGAGGATTGTCTTAATGCCCCTGAGGGCTTGTGTTGTCTGCTAAGTCTCTGGATACTTGTAGGATGCTGCTTCTTCTTCCTCCTAAAAAGAATGTTTTGTCTTTATATTCATACTCATGTTTTTCAAAACCTCTGTGGCTTTTATGAGAGATTGCACAGAATGTGCAAGCTGCTCTTTTCCATACAGTGAAAGTGAATGATGAGTGAAGCAACATTTGAATGACTATTGGCTTAAATCCAGTCCATTCATCATATAATGCTTCCATGTGACCCCATGAGACTGGAATATAGTGCAAGAGTCATATGGATTGCTATTTTTCTTCTGTTATGGCCCTATTTTGTCCTTTGTTTCACTTTCATCTTGAAGAAATGTTTAACTCAAACGCCTCAGAAGTAAGTCTGCACGACTTATTGAATAAAATCAGAATTGCGATGTTGCTTTGTGTGATTATCAAATAGCAAAGGCTTTGATTTAATGAAATATAGCGTGGAGCTGTGTTCTTTAAACCCAATAGATCATGATCCAGTGTTTTCTGCGTCTCAGTGCGGCTCGGTTCACATGAACTCTGCAGTTTGGGTTACTCATAACTCAAAAACAAAGTTAGCACACTGAAAATAGTCAAAAATTGTGATTTTTTTTGACCATTTTTAAAAATTTTATTATTTTTATTTTTTACCATTTTTTTTTTATTTTAATATTTTTAACTAGTTAAGATAGTATAATAGTCATATTCCTATATAATTCACATTTTTGTCCAAATTGTACAATCATTTTAATTGCAATCGCAATTTAAAATTTTCTTAAATACTTTTTTTTTTGTCGTTAGGGTTAGGTAATTATGTAAAATGAGGAAATTTCATCATATATTAATTTTATTTAGTAATAAAAAGTATTGTTATTAATAATAATGTTATTATTATTATAGTTAATTTGAAGGATATTCTTACATTTTTAGCCAATTTGTACAAACAAGCACAGCAATGGCATTTTAATCACAATTTAAAATTTTCTTAAATACTATTTTAGTAATATTTCTTAAATTAAAATTTTGTTTAGTAAAGCAAATATTAATAATAATAACAGCAGTGATATAGTTATATAATCTCTTATTTTTGGCCAAATTGTTCAAACAAGCACAACAAAGACATTTTAATCGCAATTGCAAATTAAAATTGTCTTAAATGCTCTTTTTAGTAATATTTCTCATTTTAGTATTTTGTTAAGTAAAATATATCATTAATAACAATAACGATGTTATTATTATAGTCATATTGATGTATAATCTCAATGTTTTTTGCCAAAGCAAATTCATTTTAATTGCAATCGCAATTTTTATATTCCCATCACCCCTCCAAATCATCACAATTTAGTTTCATTATACAGAAAAGAACAATATTTGTTGGTCTCCACAGAAGAAACAAATTCATCTAGGCTTGGAACGACACAAGGATGAGTAAATGATGACAGACTTTTCATTTTTGGGCATTAGATTCAGTGGTTAGTGTGCTGTCGCCTCAGTGTGGAATCGTTTGGTGTCCGTGTCACTTTTGGTTTGTTTAAGCGCCCGTTCGCTTTTCCATTGTGCTCTGGGAGAACTTGGCGAGGCTTCACTTGGCAGGGTTCATTTGGCAATCCGTGTTTGTCCGAAACCCAAGATTGCAATAATGAAAAGCTTGTCTGTTTGTGTGATGGGTTTAATGAAAACGAAGTGTTTGTTGGTCAAGGTGGCAACCTCATCGTCACCTGACTGTGACCCTTGCAGTCCTAGCGGAGGACACAACAGGCGAGGGAAAGTGAGTGATGATTGTTTCGCCCAGACAGGCACACAGTCGCAAGGCTCATTTCCTGATCTCTGTTTATCTGGAAACAGGCAGGCCTGTATGGAAATGGAGATGTTGAATTCTTGATACTCATCTGACTATTTCAGGAATAGTTGACCCTAAAATGCTAACTCTGTCCGTATTTACTCACCCTCATGCTGTTGTTTTCTCCACCCGAGGAATGGATGAGGTGAATTTTTTTTTAATGTCATGTATCTTTTCCAACAGTTCATACACTCTAAAAAAATGCTGAGTTGTTT
Source organism: Cyprinella venusta (assembly GCA_038021265.1). Lineage (NCBI taxonomy): Eukaryota > Metazoa > Chordata > Actinopteri > Cypriniformes > Leuciscidae > Cyprinella > Cyprinella venusta. The sequence goes on along the minus strand of CM075867.1, from coordinate 33,674,391 downwards.
TAACCCAACTTTGGGTCAAAAATGGACAAACCCAGCCATTGGGTTACTTTTTTTAAATGACATTTTTAACCCAATGTTTTGGTTTGTCCATATTTGACCCAAAGTTGGGTTAAAACAACCCAGCATTTTTTAAAAATTTAAAAACAACCCAAGTTGGATTGAAAATGGACAAACCCAGCGAATGGGTTGTTTTAACTCAGTGGTTGGGTTAAATGTTTGTCCAACCTGCTGGGTAGTTTTATTTAACTATTGTTCAAAAATTACTGTATCGTTTGCTTAAAATGAACCTGAAGTATGTTGAAAATGAACATTTAATAATAGGTTTAATAAATTAACATTTATTATAAGTTTGTTGATTAATAATTAAACAGTAATCATTTATTTAAATGGTTATTAATAAGTGTTCACCTTTTGATTATTAGTGTTGCATCTAGTTATTACTGTATGTGTCTGATTTTTAATTTCTGGTTCATTTTATGCTTGTAATTTTTAAACGATAGTTTGGTTAAAAAAACTGTGCAGCATGTTGGGCAAACATTTAAGTTAACCCAACCGCTGGGTTAAAACAACCGAATCACTGAGTTTGTCCATTTTTAACCCAACTTGGGTTGTTTTTAACACAGCATTTTTTAGAGTGTAGTGTTCATTGGCGTCATGCTCCAAAATATACATTAATAAGCACTTGTTCGAGCACTCTAAAAATTGCTGGGTCATTTTAACCCAACTTTGGGTCAAATATAGACAAATTTTGAATTTTTTAAATTATATTTTTAACCCAATGGCTGGGTTTGTCCATAATTTGACCCAAAGTTGGGTTAAAACAACACAGCATTTTTATAGTGAGGGATAGTTCACCCAGGAATGAAACTGTCATCATTTACTCACCCTCATTTCATTTCATTCCTTTCATGGAACATGGAGATATTTTGATGCCAAATGTCTTGAGTGTTTTTCTCCCCCTATGCAGTTTTAAGTCAGTTGGAATTTGGATTCCTAAACATTCTTCAAATGCTGATAGATGCAACATGAGCGTGAGTCAATGTTGAACGAATGGGAAATATTTCTTTAAAGAACCAGACACTAATGCGTGATATATCATCTCATTCAGGTTGGAAAAATGGCTTCAAATTTGTCAAATTTATTCCTATACAAATCTTTTTGGCCCTATATGATTTCATAAGACGTGGACTATTTGTTCTCTTGGAGCTTGATGACAGCCAGTGTTGTTTCAGTATTATTTTATACAGTTAAGTTTTTTTAATTTACATTTTGAATTGAGTCTTATTTTTAGGAATTTTATTACTATTTAGGTTTCTTTTTTTAGTTTTAGTTCAACTTAGTTCAATTTGTATGAATTTCCAGTTCCAGTTTGTGCTTCAACTTAAACTTCCATTAGTTTCCAAAGCAACGTTTCCCATTTTGTTTAATTTTTCATCTTAAGGCCTGTTCACACCGGGACAAATTTCGTGCGCGATATTCGCCGACGTTTAACGCCTCGTGACTAAACAAAGGGCTCGTTCGTTTTTCGGTTTCGGGTTCGTTTTTTTAGTTTGACACGCCACGCCCATGTCAAAAACTATCCGACCAATGAGATTGGTGCTTTTGCTCATGTGTTTGGAGCTTCGGAAGTTATAGTAAAACACAACTTGGGGGCGCTCAAACACAAAACGGTCTTGCCGAGTAGTGTTGCCATCTACACTGCCAGGAAGAAATAAGACGAGGAAGATGCGAGGCAAGATGAATGTAGATCTGCTGGTCTCGTTGGTGTTAGAACATGTGACAAACGCGACTGCGACTATAAACATCTTGTATAAAGAGAACTGTTATGGAGTGGTATTAGAGAGCAAATGAGCACCCTCTAATGTCAGGGAATGAATTTGCATGTTCACCCGTCTCATCGTCAGCGAAAATCGCTAGGGTGCGAACACAAAAAATACGGCGAATAACGTGCGGCGATATTTGTCCGGGTGTGTACGACCCTTTAATATGTTGTTTTATTTTAGCACAAGAAGAAAAGCTTCTGAATTTGGAACGTAAATAATGACAGAATTTTTTGTTTTTCAGCTGAACTAATTCCTTTAATGAACCCTTACTGCATCAAATGACTGGTTAAAACATACGCAATCTGTTGCTCACCATCCCATTTTTTAACATGCCTTGCACTAGTTTACTCTGCCAAAACAAGACGTCAGTGGTTGAGCGAATTCCTTGGCCATAGTGGCATGAGAGTGACTTTAATGGCACAGAACACGGTACCACGTCAGTCCTGGAAAGAAATGCTGAAAATCACTGGCTGTCTGCTAGTAGATGTGGAGTTACTTTGCAATACGGTTCCCTCAAAAGCTGTGCAACTTTGTCATTTTAATGGAATGTGACACACAGAGCTTTAGCCGAGGCATTGGGATAAAAGAGACACAATTGAGTTCCCAAAGACATTGCTTTCTTTGTTGATTCTCAGCTTAGACTTACTCATGTTAAACAGTAAATGTTGACTCTCATCATCATTAGCTCTTCTAGTTCGGTCGGTGTAATGGCGAACTGATATTATATTTGTCCTCCTTGTGTTGGTCCTGTAGCGTACATGAGTGAGTATTGTACAAACACAGGCGACGTCCTGTCATATTGGATTGGGTGTCGTTTTCCTGCTGAGGTCTTCTGTTCGGGCCTGTCAGCCCGTGTCAGATCTGCTCCTCTGTGATGGTCACTCTAGACGGCTGACCGGCCCGCCATGTTTGGGTTTGTTTTGTCCCAGACGGGATGATGTAAGACTGAAATGTCGCTGAGGGTTTATGAGTCTCTTTCGTTTCCTTCAGGTTAAACCCGCACCCCCAGACATGAGCAGTCAGGGCCAGTGGACGCTTGACCGACTTTGGCTGATTTTTGTCCCGAAGCGATCTGTTAACATTGGGGCCCGCTTCCTTGACACACTTTTATGTAAAACTAGGCCACCATTCCTATTCCTGTTTATTAAAATGTCTTAATGTGTATGTCTAGTTGTCATGGTTCCCAAAATCTCGGAAAACCTGGAATAAGCGCATTCACAAACCCAATGGCCACCAAAGCGCATTACATATTGCACACATTCACTCACTCGTTCATTTGATATGTCAGGTTATTAACAGCAAATATTAAGTTTAGCCTATATACCTTCATATACCAATATATTGAAATGAAAAAATGTATTTGAAAAAAAACCAAACATTTTTATTGAAATGAAAAAATGTATTTAAGTATTTGACAACCCGAAAAAGTAAACTTTTTTTCTTTCCTTGGCGATTATTATCATTTTCTTATGATTTTTTTCATTGATACATTTTTAAACAAAATTTAAGATTTAAAATTTAAATTATTTTTATAACTATATATGATGTTTATATATTTTTTTTATAACTTAAAATTATTTTCAATTTGGCATCAATTTTGTGAATAATTTCCTAGCTGTGGTTGGCTTGGAAATGGATCTTAAGACTATTGTAGAAAGTATGATATACATTTTTAAATAAAATTTAAGATTTAAAATTTAAATTATTTTTTATAACTATATATGATGTTTATATATTTTTTTATAACTTAAAATTATTTTCAAATTGGCATCAATTTTGTGAATAATTTCCTAGCTGTGGTAGGCTTGGAAATGGATCCTAAGACTATTGTAGAAAGTATGATATAAATTTTTTACTAAAATTTAAGATTTAAAATTTAAATTATTTTTTATAACTATATATGATGTTTATATATTTTTTTATAACTTAAAATTATTTTCAAATTGGCATCAATTTTGTGAATAATTTCCTAGCTGTGGTAGGCTTGGAAAGACTATTGTAGAAAGTATGATATTAATATATATATATATATATATATATATATATATATATATATATATATAATGTTTAATATAATTATTTGACAATAAAAATGCAACTTAATTTTAAAATTTCAGTTTTGGTTGGTCTTATCATGCACCTTTAGACTCATGACAAGTATTTACTATATATAAACTATATTGTAGGAAAAAAATTATATTTTCTGTATATACTAAAATACTAAAGTACTAAAATATTACAGAAATACATAAAAAATTCTACTATATATATTATTAGTATTTTTTTTAATGTATTCCTGTAATATTTTAGCTGTGGATGTCTTGCATGCATCTTCAGACTATGTAATATTACATATTCATAATATTGTATTATTATTTGTCTTGACCTGAAATTTCCTAATCATTCCGAAGCCAAGATTTTGGTATCGAGCCAAGTCTAGTGCGCTTTCATACGTCAGAAACCCGTCTTAGACAGAAATGTTTCATTTAAATCCATTGTGTGTGTGCTTTATCTTATCATCTATCAGAAGATGTTTTTTCATCCCGTGTTAGAAGACGCCACTGACACTTGAGAAGTATTTGACAATGATCTGGTACGTGAGCAACATGACTGAAATAACAAACATAGTGTGATGGCCAGCGAGCATGAAAACCAGCCGCTTGAAAAGATCAACACTTACATGCAGTTAACATGTTTTGACAGTTAAACGGGGCAATGTCAATTCAAGAGAAAGCCCTCTACTAAAATAGGTCTGAGCCGAGAATAGCAGCGGTACTCCGGGGGGAAACGTCTCCTTCCTTGCGGCTCTTCAAATGCCACTTTGACTTTTATATCAGGGGTTTCCCTCAAGTCAACCCTGCGTCACTGCGGTTCTCACGGTCACGCTGGTCTTGCTGCCGGGGCCATTTGTGGTTTGGGACGAATGTAGTCGGTCAGCGATCTCTGAGCCGTGAGGGAGAAAGTGACTGAGCTGTAGTGTTCAGTTCGGGTCAGGGAGGAAGCTCACTCCATTAAACACTCTCAGGAAAACATTACGCCTCATGTAGACGGACAGAACTGCAAATGATGTTAGAGAAGTGGGTTTCTTTGGCAGCTCTTAAAGGTGAAGTGTGTGTAATTTTTGTGAAACTTCTGTTTTCCACTGTTCAATCAAATGGTTCATTCACTGAATTTAAAGGGGCAGTAACTCTTTTTAATGAACGAAAAATAATTAGTTGGTCTAAACCCAGATAGCAAACTGACATTGAATCAACGTGGAAATATGACATCGAAACAACGTTGATCCGGCATTGTTTTGCTCATCGAATTAACGTTGAACCAACTTCAGACGCGTCATTCTTCAAAACTACAGGAAAATCAACTTGAAGTCAACGTTGTTTCAACGTTAGGAAAGCAAACCAATTGCAAACCAATTACCAATTTTCATTTAGCTTTGAAGAATGGCGTGTCTACCGTTGGTTCAACGTTAATTCCATGAGCAATGCTAGATCAACGTTGTTTCGATGTCATGAGAGACGTTGATTCAATGTCAGTTTGCTGTGTGGGAAATAATGCGTTGGTCAGATTTGTTGATATTCATACTTACTGTGGTTTGATGAATAAGTCAAGAATCGCTTTGATTCAATGAGTTCGATTAACAGAACCAATTCAAAAGATGTCATTGTTCACATTAAAGGTATTCTATGTAACTTTTTCGGATTAATATGAGATATTGCATGTGTATATTAGATTAGAAAGACTAAACTAAAAAAATTACTCACTGCACTTGATTGAATAACTTTAGTAGCTTTAAAAAAATACATTTCTTAGTTGAATGTTGCTGTTAATTGCTCAAGCGAGGAGATAAACATGGTGGATTGTGTACAGCTCATTTGGGGGAGGAGCTAAGATAATAGGGGCTGTCCAATGTGATGTCACATTGGATCACATTCATGAACGGCACGTTTTGAGACAATGTTTCAGATTTATGTGTAAAATAACAAATGGAGTGAGTGGATTTTTACCACACTGTAGACACATAAATATGTTAAAAAAGCATATAAAAGAAATTGCATTAAGGAACCTGAATCCTTAAATGGAATCGTAATCACAACCCTAATTGTTACATCCTCCTTCATATATGATATAAAACTATTATAAATAGCTGTTTCTTCAGTTGTACACTTTACCTAAAAATTCTTTGCACAAATATGTCATTGTGGCTTGAGTCTCCGCCCTTGCTTTTTCACATTTACTCGAGATCCTTACCCAGTGTGTCCGTGCACGTCCACTTTCGCTCTTTGTTTATTGCGCTCACGGGCGCCATGTGAGACATGTGATGACAGCAAGTGCAAAAGCCTGCTGGAGGAACTGGAACTAAACTCTCTCCAGTACATGTAATCCACGCCACCTGGCCCCTGTGAGAAACCATAGTTACTTTGAGAAGAAAACTGGAAAATCAGACGTCCCGTAAAGATTGTGTGTGGTTCTGCGGAGACGTGCTTCTCTAAAACAAACAGATTTATAGACTAAAATGCTTCACTTAATGCTGGGTCCTGTGATGCAACACCTTTTTCTGGTGTGCGCGGAAAAATTCACGTCAGCTTCGGGAGTTGCAAAGATTAAATCACATTTTCTTGGCATGTTTAATTGGGATTGAGTACTTGCAGTTTGGGATTTTTAGAGGGCATTGATGTGTGGTTTGGATTGGTCTCTTTTAAACGCAGGCATGCCCTGTGTGATGTTTCCCTCGTCTCAGCAGGTTTTTCAAATGGGTTTGACAGCGCTATTGTAAAATCTGTGCGTATCACAATTACTCATGTGCTGTAGTAGGATACATTTTCAGAATTTATGACGAGATTTGCTGGGATGAATCTTATGCTTAAATTGTTTTATTATGGCTGAAGTCACTATCAAATTAAAAAATTGTAATGTATGTTCTTGGTCCTATTTCTCCAGTGCATGTTATTCTAAAGGGAATATTGTTTGTCTTTATAAACTTTAATAAAAATGTAATTTTGATTAAACTGGGGTTACGAAACAGGACATTTTCCCACCGGTTAATCAACGTTTGACAACTCTGGTAATGCCGGTATCATTATGAATGCCAGTGCGGCCGTGCACATTTTCCTTTTACATTTTTCCAAACCCTAACATTTAAACTCTTTAGCCTAAAGGTTTATTGAACTGAGGTGGACATGTTTCTTAGATCTGTGCATGGATTTAGGTGCACCTCTTTTTATTAGGGCTAAAAATATAAAGGCTATATATTTTATATTTTTATATTTTTTACTAACAATCAGTTGCATTGATAATGTAGATACTTATATTGATACTTTTTATATTTATGTGTGCATATCCTAAATTTCACTTTATGTCGAATCATGACTATTGCATTCTGGTTCAAAAAGGGATTACTATAGGGCCGTGAAACGATTAATCGCATCCAAAATAAAAGTTTGTGTTTACAATTTACATAATATATGTGTGTGTAGTGTGTATAATTATTTTGTATATATAAATACACACACATCCATGTATATATTTAAGAAATATTTGCATAATTTGTACTATTATTTATGTAATATTATACATAAATATAAATATTTTATACATTTAATAACACATTTTTCTTAAATATATACATGCATATGTGTGTATTTATATATACAAAGTAATTATACACACTACACTCATATATATATTATGTAAACGCAAACTTTTATTTTGGATGCGATTAATCGCGATTAATCGTTTCACAGCCCTAGATGACTAACGTTTTCTTTGAGTTAATCTGTTAAAAAGACTCATGAATCAGTCTTGAACTCACTCACACGGTGCGTACTCTCTGAATAGGTGCAACTTTTAAAAATTTATCTTACTTCACGGCCATTAAAAAAATATGTTTTGAATTTAGGTAGTATGAATGAAATTCATCTGACATCTGCCATGTTGTCATTATCATGTGACCTCCCAGGGTCAGTTGTGTCGCTTCACCTCAATTCATAAATCCTCTCCCGTGGCCTCATGGGATAGTAAAGTGTCCATTGAATGTGCACTTCAGAATCTCGCCAGAAGAAGTAGGTCATCCGGGTACCCTGCTGTTTTAGTAATTTAGTAACTGTTTTTGTCCTACTATAAAAGGATATACTTCTCTGTCTACGTACTGTTTTTCGCGTACTATATAATAGGGAAGAATTCAATTTTGGACGCCGCTACAGATTCCAAGCAGTTTCATAAAAATAAGTCATTATATTTATCAATGTGACCCAGAAAAGGTTGCTGCATTGTGTTGTGTACATAAGGCAGTTGTATTTTATTTGTTCTATCGTTGTGACCTATTGATGGGGGTTTCTTTCTCTAAACTCCCCAAAGAACTGTTTTGAATGGTTAAGCTCCTGAAATCAGAAATTCCCTCAGATTCTCATCCCTATTAGCCTTACCCAGCCCTACTTGCCAGAAACATGGTGTTCGGGTAAGCCTACCCTCACAGACTATTTTCCTTTACTCTAGGCCTCATTCCTCTTGGAACAGCTGATGTTTATGGTTACGTAACATGGCTAAGCTGTGAAGTCCTGCTGTGTGCTAGACTGCTCCAGATACTATTGTTATGCTGACAGACAGGTTCCTTTGTTCCAGGTGGACATAAGGAGAAATGTACACGCTCTTATTGTGGCGCGAGCTGCGTTATGTCTGCTTGACGTGATTGTTATTGTCAGTTCTGTTAAGCTTTGTGACAGCAAATATGGGAGGCTGGGAGGGAATGTGTCAGTGTGGCAGATTGGTAAAGGGTGGTTACACCACCCCACCGCGTGTCAAAATGTGTCACGGCGTCCTTCTGCTCTGGCCTTTGTCATGTATTTACACTGTAGTGGAAAAGCCCACTTGAGTGATGTGAAGTTCATCATTGGCTGTGTTACAAAACCTAGTGTGCTGCCTACATAGGGAACATTATAAGGCGTTCCCGACACGTTGACCAAAAGCTAATGTATTATACTGAAGGTAATCCCATAAAGTGTTTTTCATATGTTGTGCTAATTGACTTATGGCTAAGCCACGCCCTCAAACGTGACGAGCCAATCACAGTGCACAGCTAACCCAATACACTCGGACATTCTCTGCTTCCACGTCCATTGAAATCTATTGCAGTTAGTCAGTTTTCATCCGTTTTTCTTGTCATTTTAAGTTTAAAATGGTCAAACGGTGTGTATGGGGTACATGCAACTTCGACACTAGGTTCCCGAGAGGCTGGGCGACCATGTGTATTTTACCCTTTCCCAAGCCACATCCCAACCGAGATAAGTGTCTGTCTGCTCTGGATTAAGTTATGCGATTAAGTTATGTGCCAGACCACGACACCAATTAAACGTGGATAAATTAAACAAGGATGTCTACATCTGTTCTAAGTTAAGTCAACAAAGTATCTTTAAAATCTCTTAATGTAACTTTCTTAAGCTAACGTTAGCCTAACATTAGAAAACGTTAAGGTTAGCTTCTAGTTGCGTTGTACATCATGTCACTTAGCTTCGTTAACGTATCTGTAAATAACCGAGATAACAAATGTGAACCATGTTGTGCTGAATGATTCATGTTAATACTGTAGCGCCAAACGTTGATGGCAATGTTTATCACGTTTACACTGTGACCTGTACATTTTTGCCTGGAGCTGAAGCTTTTCATCGACCTTCTCAACAGTAAAATTGTTAATATACCCTCCAATGCATAGTTAAGGCCCTTTAGGTAACTTCGAGATGATATATAATCTTTCTGTCTCCAAAAATCATCAATTGCCTCTTGTGAAATGTCTCCTACTGTGACAGAGCCATAGCCCCGAATGTTGACTGTGTGTCCGAGTGAGTGGAGGGGGCGTGGCTTAGCCATAGGTCAATTGTATGTAGAGCATTGCAATTCACTGTCTTGGTTATATTTCAGTTCAACATAGGCAGCTCATTAGCTCATGAAACAGCCATTACATCATTCTTTTTCTCTTTTGACAGTTCAAGCCTATTGAAGAGGAACCAACACGCAGAGCTGGATTACGTCCAGAGGGGGCGCTATGATGAGTTTCTGAGATTGTCCTGTCTTTCCTGTCCCGCATCTCTTTTGACTCGTCTTTCCATTCAGCCGTGGATGGTGAGCAGCCAACGAGTCCCAGAGGAGCTGTGAGGTGTTTCTCACAACCTCATCTGCCAGGACACACTCCTCCTATTATCAACCCAGTCACTTCAGAAAGAGCCGTCGCAGCCACAATGAGTTCCCACAGCCGCTCAGGTAAGAGCTCTTTGTGGCCCTTCAGTGCTTTTCATCTCAGGTTACCTCACTCAGAACAAGATAAACACTATGGAATCAGCTCCGATCGGGTTTCAGTTACGTCCGTCTGTCAATAAACCTTTTGTGATCCAGATATGTGCCATTACAAACCCATTTTTCTCTGTAGAAGAGGGTAGTGTTTCTCAGCTACAGGAATAGCACGTGATTGGGCTTCGAGGGTTGAGAATCAGCCTTGAGATGCCAGAAAAGGCTTTTGAGCAGCTTTTTGATTCGCACTCAACTATCTGTCCCCTCGACTTTGCCAAGGCCGCCTTGTCCAACTGTCAGCTCGAGGAGGAGTTTGATTATTCTTGGAAAAAATTGTAAGCTCTGCTGTTTCTCACTGGCTCCCTCTCTCTTCCTTTATCTTTCCTCTTCTCTCTTTCTACGTATTTTCCTTTTTGTGTTCGCGGAGGAAAAGGTCAGATGGTTTCTTTTCAACGTATCATCCGCTAGACAGATGAGCACTCAGTAGTTGTACTGCTCCATTCTGTGAGCCATTGGGTTGGTAAAGTGATGAGAGGTCAGTTACAGGGATTATGCAACAATTAATCCAGGCAGTTCAATAGGAATCTCCACGATTGTGAATTTTGTGTGAGGGGAAAAGATTTCAGCCCGCAGATTTCAGGTTCAACGGGGTTCAAGTTAATCTTGCGGACGGCCTAGGGCAGCTTGGTTTGAAAGCGACTTCTATCTCATGCCTTAACTGTGGTCAAATCACTGTGCTTATTTTTTCTGGCTTATTACGTTCATTAATGGTGATAATACTGAAAAATATCAAGCGTTATTATCAGCTGATCATAATAAGAAATGTTTCTTCAGCACCAAATCTGCATCATGATATCTGAAGGATCTAATGATGCTGAAAATTCGGCATGACTTCACACATCACCAACTCTGGTGCGATTGCTCTGTTAGTGCGGTAGATTTGAATAAGTGTGAATGCTGCCATCCGAACCCTGGTGCGCACCAAACAAGCAGACCAAGACCGCTGAAAATATGGGTCTCGGTCTGCTTCCAAACGAACTCTGGTGCAGTTCGACTGAAATATGAACTCACCACGGGAACCAAAATCGCTAAGTTGCCCATTACAGGCATATCTCCTCACAGCAGATCTGTGTTTTGTGTAGTGTTGTAGTCAAGACCACCTAACCTGAGACCAAGACCAGAGTCTATTGAGACTGAGACAAGACCAAGAGTTTTAGGGGCCGAAGCCAAGACAAGACCAAGAGCTTTAGGGACCAAGACCGAGGGAGGGCAAGACCAAGACCAGCACCCCATGACACAATAAAATGTGAATATGAAACATGTTAACAAAAAATTTGTCAATATACTGGCAAATTAGTGATATTTTCACAGTTATGGTCTTGTCTGGTCTTGAAAAAAAAATCCTGAGTCCTCAACGTCCGAGACCGAGACAAGACCGAGACCAAAAGCAGACTCGACCGAGATCACCAAAAAGTGGTCTTGAGTACTACAACACTAGTTTTGTGTGTGTGATGGAGGGATTCCTGCTGCTGTTATGACTCCTTTTCACAATTTATCACTGTTAAAAATTACAGAGTGAACTCTAATGGCGCTTTTCTACTACACAGTACCAACTCGATTCGGCTCGGCTGGCCTTTGTTTGGTTTTCCACTGTGTAAAAGTTGTACCTGTTCCTGCTTTCGGGTACTTTTTTTTGTACCACCTCAAGCGAGGTTTTGAGCGAGCTAAGGCGATACTAAAATGTGACGTGAAAACAATACCGACTGCTGATTGGTCAGAGAGAATCGTCACCATTCACTGGGTCATCATTGTACGCGCCAGATGGAGTATCCAGAATAACCCCGGCATTTTAAATAGTTTGGCCAGAGATAGTTACTAAACTAACTATTATTATGGCAACTCGGAAGAATACGCCATGGTCAAACGAGGAGGTGCAGACTTTCCTTTGTTTGGTTGCCGAATCGAGGATCCTGCGAGAGATTGATGGGGCAATGAGGAACGAATAACGGCGTCGCTATGATGACCGGGTACTATTTGTGGCGGTACTGTCTGCAATGGAGAACGGAGCGAAAAGCGAGCCGAGTCGAGCTGGTACTGGTAATGGAAAAAAAATCCAAGACTTTTCTTTCTTGGCCGAACTACAAGTGGTTCAAGAACCAAACTACAATTGTGAGCACACCCTAAAACCTTTGAACAGTTTGTGTGAGAGGTTTTCATCTGAATATCGTTGTAGTGGTGTTGAAAGCAGTGTTTTGCTCCACATGAGTAGATTACAGAAAACAACACTCATTAGCCAATCATCTCAGTCCTGATCTTCTCAAAGGGTTAAAGACTTTGTTGGTGGTCCGTGTTGCTAATCCAGGGTTGATGTAATAGTTTTGTTCTCTCTGAGATGGATTGGAGATTTGGAGGCCTGATGTCACCTCTCACACATCCCGTCCACTAATCCGCTTTTGGTCCGAAAGAGCAATTTCAGCCGGGGATCGCCAGCATCAGTCTAATCTGCTGTTTCTCATCAGAGGAGGTCATTCCCTCTTTCTCTCTCTCTCTCTCTCTCACTCTCACATTCCTTCAGCATCTGTTGACATTACCCAGTGTTCCTCAATGTGAACTTTCTTCGCATCTGTACAGAGAAAGTATTTAGGACTTAATAAGCAAAAAGCTTTTTATTTGTGGTACAGAAAGCATTTGCGCTCAGTCTCGGGACTCGCGCCATCGAGAGCAGCTGTTTGATTGTCAGCTTGCTGCCCTCGTCCCATGAGCCACGTGAAAAGCAATGGCTGATTTGCCAGGAACGGTGAATATCGCTTTCGCGCTCTGGGCTTGTGTTTATTTCAGTACTTTAGAAGCCTTTGCCTGAGGCTCTGATATCTCTGTGCATTTGAAGGTGGACAGCTTGATGTACTTTCATTTTCTCTCTCCAGAGCTTCTGGATTGGCAAACAGGTTTTTGATCCGGCCATATCAAAGTCCAGACTTCCTTTGGGAATATCAGGCGGTTCCATTCTGTTTTCTGTGTTACCTAGTTTCATGGACTGCCCAGTTTAGCCCAGCAGGCTGACATCATGGCTGCTATAGTCTACAGCCTTTACTGCACCACACAACTGGCACTAATGGTGTGTTTGCCCCAGGGCAGGCGGATGGGGAACGCAACTCGATCTAGATGCAGACGCCAGTGCACCAAACTCCCCTACAGCAGACTCGTAATCGCAGTCTGTCACTGTTTTTAGTGCGAACCTGCCCTGCTCCTCAGTCGATCTCTGTTTATGCCGTATTACTGCCACTGTTGAGTCTAAGAATAGCTCTTGAGAAGTCGTAACCCATAATCCCCTCGCATGAAAGAACCTAGTGCTGTACAGTCAGTGTGATTGGCGCGTTTTAATAATCCTTGAATAATCTGAATCTACCTAAATTGTTGGTTAAAGTATCAAATTGGAATTCCAATTTCGTTTGGAGTTTGGAATTCTCATCTTGAGACTTTTCTGTTTTATAAATTAGAATTGTTAGAAAGATCAAAATAATTACTGCAAATCATCTTTTTAAGTGAACTGAATCGGTCATTTGTAATGCTAACAGATTTTTTTTTTTAAATACTTGGTCTTTTTTACATGCTCTACTGTTCAAAAGTTTATGAATAGAATTTTTGATGATTAATATAGATTAGATTAGATGAATAGAATTTTGATGAATAGAAAGTTCAAAAGAACAGCTTTTTAGTAATTATTTTTTTTGATCAGTTTAACGTGTCCTTGTTGGATAAAAATATTTCCAATTGACTATTGAGCAGTAGTGTTTAAACTTTTTCAATCTGCAGTTGGATTGAATTAATTCAGGCTGACGGAAATCCGTGCCTGTAAACTAACTTGTCACTGTTTTTCTTTCTTTCTTGTATCCGTCCTTGCTTTCTTGCTTGCTTGCAAGTTTGAGATTTGAAATGAGAATGTGGAAAATATGTCCTGTGGACAGATTTACATGGTTGAGCTGTGAATCATAAAGTGTTTTTTGTAAAATGTAAGTACACGATACAGTGATAGATTCATGTTTTCCTTCAGTTTTCTTTTTTGCCATCAATAATTCCTATTATTTTGAATTCCACTGGTTTGATGGAATACTTTTATATGTTTTTATTTAGTAGGCCTACACGCATTACCACATTATGTGCAATACGAAAATAGTGGGTAAACTTATTTTAGCTGTTGCTATGTTTTTTTTCTTCCTTATTATTTTGAGCTGACATTTTGTTGAGTGGCTTCATTTGTTCTAGTCCCGTGGTTATTGTTTTGAACCATTAAACCAATTTGTGTTGGAACTATCTTGTTTGCTGAGTTTAATAATGATATTTGAGTGCTTTTTGTGCCTCATTATGTGTAATTATTTCCTTCTCGGCATTCAGAGGGCAGGTTTTTCAGGGAATTTTTCCTTCCCCCATAAAACCCAAACTATGTCTCTCTATGAGTTCCAGTCAGTTTGTCCATTCATTAAATAACCTTGTGCTAGCGATTTTGTTTCTCTGCCAGATTTAAGGCTGGATAAGTTGTTGGGAGTAAGAGAAAATTACCATAGTGCCAAAATGCCATGACCATGTGTGGTCATTTGAGTGCTGTTAAAGGGATAGTTCACTTTGAAATTAATTTTTGATGTGTTTTAGCTTACCTCAAGAGTATTTAAGATGTAGGTGTCTTTGTTTCGACAGTATTTTCAATTTTGATATTTTTAGGTCAAACCTTTCTTGTCTGTCAGTCATATACTGTAATGGAGGTCTATGGACACCATCTCAAAGAGCATGCACAGAGAAGTCCAAATTAAACATGATTTAATGACTCGTGAATGTAAGTACACATTGATGGCCTAAGACACGAAATGAGCGGTTTGTGTGAGAAAACGAACAGTATTTATATCGTTTTTACCTCATGTAACCACAGCCACATCCAAGTGATGTGAGTGACTTTTTTAATGAAAATAAATTGCATTGAAGAAATGTAGATTTTTGTTTGTATGTGCTGTCAATTATAATTCTTAGAAATAAAATAAAATTGGCAAAAACTGGTGTCGACAGGAATCGGAAATTGGAATCGGCCAAGAAAGTTGCAATCGATGCGTCTGTACTTTTTTATTTTATTTTTACAATGAGCAGTAAATCAGCAGAAAAATAAATAAATAAATAACTGTCAAAAATATTGCTAAAAAAATATTAACACCTAATGTGCATTTAGTTAGTTTGCGGTGGCCAACGGCATTATTTACAGAGCGGAGCGATGGATATAACACTGAAATAGACCTGCAAATAATCATGCTCTATGAGACACACACAATATTGGCTGTCTCTAGAGTGCGTCTCAAGTGTGGTTGTGCAGTTGTAATATAGATCAGACCAACTGCATTATGTAAGCTGTTTTGGTTTTTCATGTTTGTTCAGTTGTTGTTTTGCGTCATACCTTGAGGTTTACGTTTTTCCCTCTTCAGATCTTAAATCTTAATCTTCTCTGTTTATGAATCGCATGTCGTGTGAAGCTTGTTTGTGCGTTACATCCTCACTTCTCATGAAGGGATCCCATGCTCTGGGAACCTCTGTTGATAGAAAAGTAAATGATATAGGAGTGGTCGTTCATCACGAAACCTATTTTTATCCAGTTTCTCAGGGCCCTTTTCCTCAGAAACGTGAACGTTTGCCATGTCACACGCTCATGGAGAAACACGTAAGTTGTGTAAACATCATTTCTGTCATGAAGCTCAATTACTTTCCAACAAGAGGAACTGTTGTTTGGTGTTGAAGGATGGCAGATCATATTCGTTGCTGGGAATACATTTTGGGTGGTAACTTTGTTCCAGTGATCAAGCGCTGTGCCGATCTCACGAGCAGGTTAGTCTCCTGGCTCAGGTTGTGGGGAGCTCGCTCTCACAGGCCTGAACAAGCCCCATGATTAATTGCTGGCAAGCTGAACTGTTGGGGATCTTGCGTCAATAAATCGTCATGAAGGCAACTCTCCCGCTTCAAACATAAACACAAAGACGGGCCGGGTTGTGACTGAAGCCTGGCCAGTGCTAGTTAGGGCTCTACAGTCCCTTTGAGGCGCTAGCGCAGTTTATTTAACACCCAAATTTTATTAGAGGAGATCTAGCCACATGTCTCTATGGGCTCTTTAATCTCACTAAAGCCAAGGCCTGGATTTGTAAAGTCTAAGAGTTGTCCTTGTCTCAAACAAATGAGGGCGAATTTATTTAATTCAATTTCAAACCCAGTGACTTTTTTGTGTTGTTGCTGTTAGCTGGCCTTTTTGTGTTGTTTTCTTTCCAGATCATGGTTTCATTCTCGGTTATTAAGCGTTTGCTATTGGGTGGTCTCTGTTTTATACTTATGTAGATGGGTCTTATAGAAAGATTCAAATGTTGATTGATTGATGTCAACGAATAGTGTTGTGTTATTGTGATTTGATTTATTTTCAACATTTCATATATCTACGCTACCTACAGTTTAAGGTTAACTTTTTTTTTAATGAAATTGCTTTTATTCATACTCTAACGCCCTGTTTACATGAGAACGCTTGCGGATGAAAATGTAAAAATATTTAATCGGATGTGCCTTTCGTTTCGTTCGCAAAATGCTAAAAAGTGAAACCACCCTCCAGAGTGGAAATCTTAAAAACGCGTTCCCGTGTAAACGGTAAAAACGCAAAAGTCTGCTTGAAAGTGAAGGTTGTACGCAGGCGCGCGGACTTGGTGTTGCTGTGTGGCAGTGCTTCACGTTGCCACCTAGCTGCCTGGAGTGCATACCACATTGAATTTCACACTCTTTTGCGTCACCATATGCACACGGATTTCCCATCCATAACGCTCGTCTAAACGCCTAAAAAGTGATAACGCAACGCCACTTTTGCGTTTTCTCTTCAGAATCATTTCCGTGTAAACAGCCTAAAAAATGCTGGGTTGTTTCGACCCAAATGTTGGGTTAAAAATGTCATTAAAAAATGTACCGTTGAAAGTGAAAGTTGAAGTTGGGTTAACATTTTAAATGACATTTTTAACCCAATATTTGGGTTTGTCCATATTTGACCCAAATTTGGGTTGAAACAACCCAGCATTTTTTTAGAGCGCATCAAGGACACAAAAACATCAAAAGTGCAAAAAGACATTTATTTTGTTAAATGCAAAATTATTTGTGTTTTTCCAAATAAATGCTGTTCTTTTGAACTTTTTACTGGAGAAATGGCTGATGAAAAATCAACTTTGCTGTCACAGGAACATGTACACTCTTAAAAATGCTGGTTGTTTCAACCCAAATTTGGGTCAAATATGAACAAACCCAAATGTTGGGTTAAAATGCAATTAAAAAATGTACAATTGAAAGTGAAAGTTAAAGTTGGGTTAAAATTTGAAATTACATTTTAAACCTAACATTTGGGTTTGTCCATATTTTACCCAAATTTGGGTTCAAACAACCCAGCGTTGTTTAGAGTGTATTCAAATAGAAATCAGTTATTTTGAACTGTAATAATATTTAAAATCAATGCAGCATTGTTGAGCATAAGAAACTTCTTTCAAAAAACATTTAAATAGTCTCAACGACCCAAAACTTTTAAATAGTATAGTTCAAGTTTCCTTCATCACTCAAATTCCTTGCATTTTTCAAATATTTAAACGTTTAAGTAAAACCTTATGTTGGTAAATATTATATTGTTCTGAATTTTGTATATACTGTTATACCGGTACATTCAAATTAAATATAATTGATATCCATTTGGTGAACAAATATGTGGAAAACGTTATTTTTATCTACTTTTTTAGTTCTTTGCTACTGGAACACGGTGCCTGATTGAAATTGTTTTTGTTTTTTTGGTTTGGTTTGCCTAGTCCTTATACAAGTACATATAAAATACTGTGCTAAAACAATTATCATCATAGGGTTTGAATATTTGTAGCCTTTCTCCTGTTGATTTGAACTCACTACTCATAGCTAACCTACACTCCTACATTCCTTTCCTTTTGGAGAGGTAATGCTCGGTGGAGGTGAATGCTACAGTACATTCATGCAGAAGGATCTTGAAGGAAAGTGAATCAGATGCTATCGCACGCACAGATGCACTGAAACCCCAAATATCCCTCGATCCTTTTTCAGCTCCACTTCGGTAGCAGATGGTTTTGAATAATTCATGACAAGTTTGTGGGTAGCGTTCAGCATCACATTTATCCTGAGGACTGTTAGAGTTCATCATTTTCTCAAAAACGTTCTCCTCATCCCAAAAATGACACAAGTGCGGCGTGATGTCCTTAAGTGCGGCAATTTCCCCAGAACTGTAGTGTGGATCTTACCAGATCTTTTTTTTTTGTATTGTAACATGGAAATCTGCAGAGCTTTTTGCATAAAATTGCCTTAAGTGTCTTGTGATTCTTACTTTTGCTTTTAAAATTACCACAATAAATGGAGATGGGTTCAATAATTAAAAAAAAAAGAGTTTCAAATATGCTCTGTCAAATATGTAGAAGAATGGAAAGTTGGGAAGAAGGTGTATTTGAGAATTAATTTGAGACAAGTCTGAGACAATTACTGAAATTGCTTTAATTCAGTTTTTGGTAACTTTATTTTAAGGTGACGTAGTTACACATTACTACTTGCTAAATAATAACAGTACATTTTGCCTAATTACGTAACTAACCCTAACTTTAACTCTATAGTAAGTAAAATCATGTGCACTCTAAAAATTGCTGGGTTGTTTTAACCCAACTTTGGGTCAAATATGTACTCACCCAGCCATTGAGTTAATTTTTTTAATTACATTTTTAACCCAGCGTTTGGGTTTGTCCATATTTGACCCAAAGTTGGGTTAAAACAACCCAGCATTTTTAGAGTGTGGTTCATTTATATTACTCAGTGCAATGGAACTACATCCCCTTAAAATAAAGTGTAACCTAGTATTTTTATAATTCGTAAACGGCATAACAATTTGACTAAAGTTGCATTGAATAAAGGGTATAACATTATTTTACTGTCCTATTCCCTATGTACACACTATGTACGTATTATAGTTATTACTATGTTCTAACCCTGGAGTTAACCTTAATCCATGTAGTTAGTTACCTTATATTAATCTGTATTTTCTTAGGTAAGTGCGCATAAAGTGCAACCGGAAAAAGTATGACTTTCAGAGTATCTTCTTTTGGCCCCTTTCTGCAGTATTTCAAATGATCAAATGTCACATTTTACATGTCATATCTTTTGTTTTAGACTTTTTAAATCTGAAAACTTCTTATTTACCAAGGAAACCAACAAGAAGTCGTCTCAAACGGCATCTGTCGTGGCTAGAGTCAAAGTGAATTATATTGGAGGCCAGTGTGTTTGTTTAAAGTGTGCAGTGGTCTGTATTACTTGCGTAAAACTGTAATCAGGAGGTGATTTTCAGGGGGTTTTGTGGGTAAATCAGTGTGAATATTAGTCTGTGGTCTATGAAGTGTAGAATTAGTGTTGTAAGGTCACCAAAATGTCATTGCTATTACCAAACAAGTGCTCTGGAAAATTTGCCGCTGTGGAAAGATAGATGAGTCGGCGGAAGCCAGAGAGGGGAGGACTAGTTTAAACAAAACCCCTTCAGAACAATAGAAATGATGAGAGAGTAATGAGATTTATATGCTGTCATTGTCTCATTTTTTTTTTCGTTTTCCAGATCCAATTCGGCTAATCCAATTCGGGGTGAAATATACCCGCGTTCTGGCTTTGTATTGAATTTAAGAAACGCCCCGGGTTCCGCTTTGCCAAAAGGGACGTTTATCGTTCATTTATGAGTTTTTCAAAATGCAATATGACTGTTATGAATAGGCACTCAAAGCTTATCCTCTGTGTGTTTACGGATTTCTCATCTATAGATGGCATGCTTGTCATTTTTTATTTTCATATTGAGGCATTATCACATTCCACTCATTTTTTCAGATGGCATCACACACACACACAATTACGCAGACCTATTTGTAAACCCAACGTCTGGCCCTCATGTGCCACATGAATCTGGCAGGAAAGAGCAGCTAATTGCAAAGTTAAGAGCATTTTGACTTAGCCTGGCACTTGCTGTGCACGCCATTTAAAACGTGTTTTATAGCCGCATCTAACACACATCAAGGCACACGTATGCTAGTTTGTCTCGCAGACGAGTTCGATTACAGCTTCAGAGACCAGAGCGAGCAGCCAATCTTGATGAGGCACGCCGCACCATTACGAGGCAGACGGCTGGCCAAACCCACCAGCCCACCACTGCTAGGGCCGTGTTGTTAACCAGCGCTTGTGGGAAATTCACCAGCTTCAAAGCCCCGGAGCCAGATGTGACGAGATGTTTTCTTTAAATAATCCTCAACATCTCTTGTTATTTTACGAGCAGGCTTGTTTCACAGGCCACCACAGTTTGTTTCCATTTCCTCTGTGAATTGTGCAAGCTTGTGTTAGTGTGCTTTGTGTTCAGGAACGCCACAATTCAGTCATGTCAGAGAGGAGGTTTAAAACGTTTTGTTTGAAGGGGTCATATCATGACTAATCAAATATTTTTTAATCAAATGAAATCCGACATTGAAACTTTCAGAGCTCAAAGCTTCTTTCCAAGCGAATCTAAGCCACAAAGATGACTTTTTTTTTTAGGAGAATGCCTTTTTAAATTCCTTTTCATGTGCCGTTGAGAAGCAAACAGGATGTAGAATTGCTATTCAAATTTGAATGTAAGGAAGTAGAATTGAAATTGTAAGAAATTCATATAGCAAACTTTTAACTAGCAAAGTTTGTCATGCCAAACTCTGAATACTGACTTGACAAAGCCTAGTTTTAAAGTTTAAAAAGATTTGAAGGTTAGGATAGACAGACAGACACACACACAGACGGACGGACAGACACACAGATGGACACACAGACACACAGACAGACAGACAGATGGACAGACACACAGATGGACAGATAGACAGACAGACACACACACAGAGACAGACGGACAGACAGACAGACACACAGACGCACAGACAGAGACACAGACGGACAGACGGACACACAGACGGACGGACAGACAGACGCACAGACAGACAGACAGACACACACACACACACACACACACACAGATGGACAAACAGACACACAGACGGACAGACAGACACACAGACGGACAGACAGACACACAGACGGACAGACGGACACACGGACGGACAGACAGACGCACAGACAGACAGACAGACAGACAGACACACACACACATATGGACAAACAGACACACAGACGGACAGACAGACACACAGACGGACAGACAGATGGACAGACACACAGATGGACAGATAGACACACAGACGGACAGATGGACAGACAGACAGACACACAGACGGACAGACAGACGCACAGACAGACAGACAGACACACAGACGGACAGACAGACAGACAGACAGACACACAGACGGACAGACAGACGCACAGACAGACAGACAGACAGACACACAGACGGACAGACAGATGGACAGACACACAGACGCACAGACAGACAAACAGACAGACACACAGATTGACAGACAGACACACAGACGGACAGACAGACACACAGACGGACACACAGATGGACAGACAGACAGACGGACAGACGGACAGACAGACAGACAGACAGACAGACGGACAGACAGCCAGACGGACAGACACACAGACGGACACACAGACACACAGACGGACAGACAGCCAGACGGACAGACACACAGACAGACACACGGACAGACGGACAGACGGACAGACAGCCAGACGGACAGACACACAGACAGACAGACAGACAGACACACAGACAGGCAGACAGATACATTTGTAGTAGCTTATATTTCATCACATTTAGTAAATTAGGACTATATGGAATTAATTCCTCTTTCTGTCATTCAACTTCCTAAACAGTCGAAAGATTTATATTACTTCTAAACAAGAATGTTATTTATTTTTAACAATATCATTTGATATTTTCAGTCAAATCCTCTGAGTTTGTTTCTTTACTTTTTTTTAGCATTGATAGTTTTGTGAATCGTTACTCTTAGGACCGACCCACCAGAGTAAAAAAAAAAACCTGTTTAATTATAACAGTCATAAAAAACTGAATTTAATTTGGATAACAAACTAAAAGACTAAAATTCTAATTAGATCACAGAAGAAAACAACAACAACGAAATGATTAAAAAAATAGGTGCTATGACCCCTTTTAAGAAAGTTCTGGCTTAAATGTATAAACACTAATCTAACACCAATTACTCTTTATCTATCCTGAGGTTTGTTTTGCTTCTTGTGCATGATGCCAGAAACGCGTAATATTCTCCTGTTTGTGTTTAGGCTGTGATATTTGTGCAGATGACTCAACGAATAAAGACAATTAAGGGTTGAAGTTAGGTGAAGTCCCTTGCCTACCTTCAGCAAACGTCAGGTCAGTTTTATTTGTGTAGCGCTTTTCACAATATTAAAGCAGCTTTACAGAAGAACATAAGTGCCTCAATACCTCCAGTGAGCAAGCCAGATGAAACTGTGGCTTAGGTTCTTTTGACAGCATAGGAATAAAAGGCTTGGGAAACAGTCTTTATCACTAGTTTTGGAAGTGCTTTTCACCTTGTCTCCATTGAGATTAAAAAAAAAAGATTCAGTAAAGAGTTCTGTATCTTGAATCAAAGAAAAAGTTCTTGAATGTTGGTAAAAAGTCACAAGACTATATCATTTATTCAAAGGGATGTGCTTGAAGCCGAATACCATGTCTGCCGATCTCTCATTAATTGTCTGTTAAGCCTCTGTAGGCTACAGATCACCAAGATAAACAGTCTTGTTATCATTATGAACTTGTTTAAAATTCTATACACATGCATGAAGTTCAAAACAAGAAGGGTATAGCCTTATAAAAAAGTGAATATCGCGGTTACTTGCAATCATCTGCGGTTGACATGTCAGTAACGCGGTAATACAATATTGCGGTAACCATAGATATGTATATAAAGGCTAGATGTGCTACGGCGGAGTTTTATCGTCATCACCGGCGGCCATCTTGTCACAGACAAGCTGATGTAAGATGAGTGGTCAGCATGAACAAAAATACTCTTATCTCGTTGAAATCTTGACGGATTTACAAACGGTTTGGTTTCTTACAAAACGTTATTAATGTGGCTGTAATTATCTGGATGATTATTTATTTATACACTTTTTATTCATAAGTATGCAGTGTCATAGCTACATCTCTGACGTTTATAACGAACCAAACCATTTGAAAACCGGTAGAAAATTGAGCAAGTTATGGTTATTTAAATAGTACATGTACCATTACCACAATGTTACGAGTGAGCGAGCTGCCTGAGACAAGATGGCCGCCAGGTGCAGACGACGACCTCCATTGGCCAGCAGCGCTGACGACACATCTAGCCTTTATATACATATCTATGGCGGTAACTGCGACAGCCCTACCATGTCCCTTTAGGGGCTCCATAGAGTACGTTATTCATTTTCTATGCCTTTCCGAATTTGGATTTGGGCTTTGGGTTCATCCCTATGAAGCATTACAAATAGGGCTGCAGCTATCGATTCTTTTTGTAATCGATTAATCTAGCACTTAATCGATCGATTAATCGAGTAATCGGATAATTTGTTTATGTTTGTTTTTAAGCAACCAAAACAAATAATGTATTACTAAAATGATAAGGTGTTTGCCTTTTATTTCTTTAAAAAAATAGAGGTATTTATTGCAACTCCAACATTTGGCTCCACAACTAATTATTTCAATTTTTACCCATTTAGTGTTTATAAGTGCCAGTGCCAACAATTATATAATAGTAAAGTTAAAACAATTTACTTTAAAACCTGTCACATGTAGCCCATAACATGTACAACTTTGAATACAAACTTAAATAGTAAAGCCCATTTTGGCCTTCCCAGTTTCGTCTTCATAATACAACATTACAAAAAAAAAGGATTGCACCTTCTGCAAATTACCCACCTGGAAACACAAATAAATTAATATAAAATGTCTACCCAAACAAATGTATACAATTTAAAAAAAAATGGGAATAAAACAATTATAAATAAGAATCGGACTTTTTCAACTGTAATCTCAAGACAAACATCAGAGAGTGTGTGTGTGCGTGTCTCACAATATTTGTTCCTCCATCAAGTCCCGGTGTATACAGTGAATGTATGCTGAAATGTTTGTTGCGTGACTACATAAAAGTTTAAGCATGATGAATTGCCGCAATTGGTCTGACTGGCGCGTGAAAGAGACATGGGTTCACGCGCTCGCTTCTCTGTCGTCGTGCGCGAGCCGCGGTTAGGAGGAGCTCAACATCTCGCATGCGCGCTCCCACTACTATTAGGCTACAGGATATTTTAACTTGCGAATTAATATGCGGCGGTAAATCTAGTCGATCGCGAGTGGCTCAACAGGTAGATCTTTAGGCAAACTCATCTTTCAAGCATTTGACTGAAGGGATTGACACTTCAGCGTGAGAAATCGGGGGTATCGCGTGAGTGAGAGTTGAATTGCGCGAGTCTCACGCTGAATGCGTGAGAGTTGGCAGTCCTGGCATACTTTGCAGTAGACACATTGCATCTTGTTCTCTCCCTTTATAAACATATAATGATCCCAAACTTTCTTCTTTCAAACATTCTCTGCCATTTATGAAGTCAAATTTATCATGCGCTATGGTGTGCTTCCTGAACAACGGTCCGTGTGAAACAATCACATCCCCGCGTGCGCATATTGTGCGCGTCATAGGAATTTAACGAGGCTTCGAGGCAGATTTTTTGCCTCGAGGAATTTTTGTAATCGAGTAACTCGAGTAACTCGAGGAATCGTTTCAGCC
Organism: Cyprinella venusta; assembly: GCA_038021265.1. Taxonomy (NCBI): domain Eukaryota; kingdom Metazoa; phylum Chordata; class Actinopteri; order Cypriniformes; family Leuciscidae; genus Cyprinella; species Cyprinella venusta. The sequence continues at coordinate 33,649,481 of CM075867.1, read as the reverse complement.
CTAATTACAAATGACGTGATTGAAGAGTGACGTCTTTCACGATGGGACGGTTACGGTTGTGCTCTTTTGGCCAAATAGGGAATCCAATCGAAACGGTTTCCTTGATGGAACTGAAACTTTCCAGGCACAGATTAGCTACTAAAGGCAATCCTTCCAAACTTGGCCTGCCCGATAGTCTCGCAACTGTTCTGCCTCATCTACCGCTTTATCATTTGGTGAGAAACATTTACGTTACTGTCAGTATTAAGCTAATGTTATGAATGTAGGGTGATGTGGGGATGTGTTCAACAAACGCAGCTTTTGATAATGTATCATTTGCACAAAGCATGTTTAAAGTTTGTGAGTTATTGTATTTATAATTTGAGAGATGTATTTGTTGAACACCTTGGGGATGAATTGGAGCGCTGACTGCAGGCCAGGCCCGTCGAATAACGTCCTACCTGACCTCGCTGGTGCTTTTGTGTCTGAATGGGAACAAATCCTCGCTTCCATGTTCCAACATTACAGGCCTTCCCAGAAGAGTTGTTAGAGCTGCAAAAGGAGGGATTCATGCTTTTCGTCATTCTTTTTAAGTGTAAATGTTCAGCAATACGTCATTGCTGAGATCATGCACTGATGTTAGGCAGTGGCGCACCGTTCCAATTTAATGGTGTTCAGATATAGTTCAGGTCTGGAAAACTATTTCTATGCACCTTACTTTGTGCGCAATGTGGCATTAAAGAAGTAAATAACTTTTGCTGATAATTTACTCACCCCCATGTCATCCAAGATGTCCATGTCTTTCTTTCTTCAGTCGAAAAGAAATTAAGGTTTTTGATGAAAACATTCCAGCATTTTTCTCCATTTAATGGACTTCAATGGTAACCAAACGGTTCAAGGTCCAAAAGACAGTTTCAGTGCAAACTGCAAGCTGTTCAAAGGGCTTTAAACGATTCCAGACGACGAATAAAGGTCTAATAAAGCGAAACGATTGCTCGTTTAGAAAAAAAGTTTAAGTTTTATAAGCTCAAATGCTCCCTTTCTCTGTTCTGTGATGCACGTTTGTGACTCTCCAGTTCGAACTCGTTTATCAAAATGAACAAATCTTTTTTCTTGTCATTTGGTTCATTCAACAAACAAAATGAACGAGTTGACTCGGAAAACGATTTGTTCATTTTGATGAACGAGTTCAAATAGGAACGAGTCACAAACACGCATCACAGAACAGAGCAAGGCGACCATTTGAGCTTATAAAACTTAATTTTTTTTAATTTTTTTTTTTTAAATGAGCGATCACTTCGCTTGATAAGACCTTTATTCATCGTCTGGAATCATTTAAAGCCCTTTGAGCAGTTTGCAGTTTGCACTGAAACTGTCTTTTGGACCTTGAACCGTTTGGTGCCCATTGAAGTCCATTATATGGAGAAAAATCCTGGAATGTTTTCCTCACAAACCTTAATTTCTTTTCGACTGAAGAAAGAAAGACGTGGTGATCCTGGATGACATGGGGGTAAATTATCAGCAAAAGTTTTTTTAAGAAGTGAACTACTCCTTTAACATTGTTGAACAGAAAAGTGTCTAAACTTTAACTTTTTTTTTATTTTTTTTATTTTTTTTTTAACTTTCTGTTTATTAAAGAATCCTAAAAAACAATTCATCAGTTTCCACACACAAAAAAAACATGTTTCTTTAGCAACTAATCAGCATATCAGAATGATTTCTGTAGGATCATGTGACACCAAAAACTGCATTCCGTGACACAACACACACACACACACAACAGTATTTCGAAATTTATATTGGGTTTCTGTTCCGCCATTGACGCTCTCGTCTAGAACATGCAGAGACAAGCGGAGTGATACAAGTGCTAAACAGTCCCTGTTCTCCTATATCAGCACTCCTGGAAGGCCTCAGCCAATCAGATTCAAGGACCAGAACTTACTGTTGTATAGATTTGTATTTTCCACCTGCCAAAAAATAAATAAATCAGCAGGCAACTCTTGTAAAATTCATGAGTGCTTGGTGAGTGGTTCATCTATTGAATGCCAAAAAGCGAGTGCTGGTTTGGTAAAGTTTGAGTAATGGGCTGTTTTAAACAGGTCGATGATGTATCGTAAGTGTACCAGATCTTAGCTTGAGTAACGATGGCGGGAGGCAGACTCTTTATTCCTGAACACCCTTCAAAATGAACACACTTCAAGCGGGTGACATTCCTCCATCACAAGCTCATATCACTGTTCTTTAACAAAAATAAGGAGCACATTCCTTCCCTAACATGCGAGACAGTGTGTAATATTTTCCTATGCCCTGAAATCAAACAAGACGCTTGCAGTGTCTTTGGTTGAGCAGCGAGATCTGTGAATGTACACGTGTCTGATTTCTCCCTGTTTTCCAGCATCTCGGTCTTTTCCTATGGAGTTATGATTGGTGTTGACCTTTCTGAATCATCATCCCCACCATGCATCAGACAGATGAAAGCACGTGTGACCTTCATTTAGCCCTACAAATAGAAATCTACTATTAGAGACCTTTTTAATTTCCTGAATTATGCTCTTACTGGATTTTTTTCAACAGAACAAGGGACTTTTTTGATCTAGGGCTATGAAATGTTACATAATGCTTGTTGTACACTTGGCTGGTGTTCATTCACAGATATCTTTGACAGCTAAAACTTCAGGAGTAATAATATTGCCCGATTTTAAGGCAAGCTTTGTGGAAATGGAGATGCATTATGCATCCAAGATGCAATACAACCTGTTTTAACACCCAATATAGTTTTTAGTTTTGTAATATTACATTTTTTGAATGTAGTTTTTCCCCTCAGTGCTTGGTTTTTATTTTTATTGTATATGTAACCCTTGTATTTTTGTAATTCAGTTTTTTTGTCATGAAGATAGCCACAAACGCTGACATGGCATTAAATAAAACTATACTGAGATTGATTAATTCCATTCTCCATTATTTGATCATTTAATTTAGTTTATTTTAGGGCTGTGAAACGATTAATCGTGATTAATCGCATCCAAAATAAAAGTTTGTGTTTACATAATATGTGTTTGTAGTGTGTATATTTATTTTGTATATATAAATACACACACATCTATGTATATATTTAAGAAATGTTTGCATGTATGTACTTTATGTATATTTATACAAAATTAATATTATACATAAATATAAATATTTGATATATTTATAACACATTTTTCTTAAATATATACATGCATATGTTTGTATTTATAGATACAAAATAATTATACACACTACACACATATATGCATGCATATATTTAAGAAAAATGTGTTATTAATATATCAAATATTTATATTTATATATAATATTAATTTTGTATATATATATATATATATATATATATATATAAAGTATATACATGTAAATATTTCTTAAATATATACATAGATGTGTGTGTAGTGTGTATAATTATTTTGTATATATCAATACACACACATCTATGTATATTTAAGAAATATTTGCATGTATATACTTTATATATATTTACTAGGGCTGTCAAACGATTAATCGCATCCAAAATAAAAGTTTGTGTTTACACAATATATGTGGGTGCACTGTGTATAATTATTTTGTATATATAAATACACACACATGCATGTATATTTAAGAAAAAAACTATTATTTATATATAAAATATTTAAATTTATATATAATATAAATTATATGTAAATCTAGTATATACATGAAAATATTTCTTAAATATATACAAGCATGTGTGTGTATTTATATATCTAAAATAATTATACACAGTGCACCCACATAAACACAAACTTTTATTTTGTATGCGATTAATCGCGATTAATCATTTGACAGCCCTAATATTTACACAAAATTAATATTATACATCAATATAAATATTTGATATTAACACATTTTTCTTAAATATATGTGTGTATTTATAGAGACAAAATAATTATACACAGTACACACAAATGTAAACACAAACTTTTATTTTGGATGCATATATATCATATAGTTTTTAATATTTAATGTTAATATTTTAGTGTTTAAGTCATTTCATTCTTCATGATTATTTTGATATTTCATTTGACTATTTCATTTTGATTGTTCTGATACTTGATTATTTGGTTTTAGTATTTGATGATATTATTTTAATATCTGAGTTATTTCAGTATTGGAATATTTTCAGTCTTCATTATTTGATTATTTTAACATTTAATTAGATATATATATATTTTTTTTAATTCTTAATATTTGAGCTCAACTTCTTTTCAGTTGGAATGCTGCTTTTGTAGGGGAGTTCCTTCGGGACAGAGGCAATGGATTTAACTTTCATTGTTTTCTAAATTTCATGGCGTGTCACAGTGTCCGACATGGATGTCCAAACTGACCCATCCACCCATGCTTTAAGAGGGAAAGTGTTGTGTGTTCCTGCTCTGCTGTGGGGGTTGAAAAGACTTGTCTGTAGTCTGATAGTGTGCAGTCTTCCTTGTGTTCATTTTTTAGCTGCAGATAAGACCACAGGAACTCAAAATCACAGCTCTTATCTGTTTCAAGCTCCTTAGTGGCGGTCCAGGAAGAGGAGAGCTACGCCACCTCACATCAATCAACGGATTAAAATAGCACTGTGTACAGCAGTTCATATACCTGTGATTACTCAAGCTGCATTCAGCTTCTCAAGCGCGCTAACACAAACGTCCCTCGGCTAGTGTTTATCATTCTAAGACCTGCAATTTAAGACCTGGCTCGGCAGATTGTGGCTTGTCCCTCTCAGCAACCAGTGTTTTGTGTTTCTGTTTCTCGTGGAAGGTTTCTGGCGTAGATACTGCTTTTGGGGGATAGAATGGCATCAAGGCATGTCCGAATCCAAAATGTGCAGAACTACTTGTCTACTACTTACTAACGATTGTCATTATGATCAGCCGATACAGATCCCAATCCTGATCATTTAAGTTTTATTAAATTGATACTCCACTTTTTTTGGAAATAGGCTAATTTTACAACTCCCCCAGAGAGTATTTTACCGTTTTCGAGTCCATTCAGACGATTTTCTGATATTTAGAAGAATATCATTAACCAGACAGTTTCTGGTCTCATTGATTTCCATAGTAGGAAAAAACATACTATGGAAGTCAATGAGACCAGAAACTATCTGTTAACTGATATTCTTCTTCAGAAAATCGTCTGAATACACTCGAAAACAGTAAAACTCAGCTGTTTAACTCTGAGGGAGTGGTTAAATGAGCCTACTGTATTTTCCACACTATAAGGCGCAATTAAAAGTCTTTAATTTTTTTTTAAAAAACGACAGTGCGCCTTATAATCCGGTGCGTCTTATATATGGATCAATTGGTTAATTGAATCGCGCTTTTAGTCTTACCATTTTCTTGCTAAAGAAAACACAGTTTTACTCAAATTCATCAAAGTGGATTTATAGCGTTTTGGAACCAAACTCTTCATATGTAGCATAGGGTTCTTTACTCAACTCCAAAGGACATTTTATGCTAAAAAGGGTCAATAATGACAAGAAAGAACACTTTTGGCACAAAGGTTCTTTAAAGGCTATTAGTCATTCATATATTACATTATTCTGCAACATTTTGTAGTTGTAATTAAATTATTGTTTATTAAACTGTTGTAGTAACTTAATATCATATTTTAATCATGCTGATTTTTGAAGGATAAAAACTGAAATGGCACTCTTCGTGTGATATTGATTACTGTAATTACATTTTTTTAACCCCAATATCTTGTATTTTGTGATCATTCACACTCATTGCATTTTTTAGGGGTTCCAAATACGTAGCGCTTTAGAACCTTTTAAGGTCCTATATAGAACCTTTTCTTCTAAGAGTGCAGTATCTTATGTGCCTTATAATCCGGTGCGCCCTATATATGAAAAATGTTATAAAATAGGTCATTCATTGAAGGTGCGCCTTATAACCCGGTGCGCCTTATAGTGCGGAAAATACGGTATTTTCAAAAAAATAAAATCAATAAAATAAAAGTGCAGTATCCCTTTAAGTAATTTCGTCACCTGATGGAGTTTTGGTTCCTCGTCACTGTTGCCTTTTTCGCCTTTTGTCTTTTGCTTTGCTTAGTTGGGGATATTAAATTTAACATTCAACAATATTATTGCATTGACACCATTATATGAGAACTGAATTGAGATGGACAATGACATTACGGTTTTCAGAGCAATGAACTAAATAACTTTTTACGAAAAAATTCAACAATCACCATACTTAGGCTGGACTGTGACGCTATTTTCTTTTACAAACTTTGTTGCATTATTTCCCAGTTATCTCTGTAAAGCTGCTTTAAAACAATCTGCATTGTAAAGAGCGCTATAAATAACTTGACTAATATATACAGTAAGGTCTCTGACTCTGTCATTGTTTTAAAGGCATTTTTAATAGTTTCATGTGATTTCAAGTGGCATACTTAAAAGTAATGGCTAAAAAAGTGCCATCATGGTCTCATTTGATAGAAAACCTTTCAAGTTTGTTTGGACACCCCTGGTTTAGGCTAATAAATAAAGAACCAAGAGGCGTTGAAACGTAGGACTTTGTGAGTGATGGATTCGCCAGTTCTGTAGAGTTTTACAGGTGCAGTTGAGCAGATTTTGACATTAGACATGACGCTCTGGTGCTTTGGAAGTCTGAAGCTAGTCAGTTAGGAGGTGCCTTCAAACCCGATAGATGCATGTTAAAGCATTATAAAGAAGATCCGATGAGGATGTGGAGGAAGGCATAAGTAAACACAGGCAGGGGAAATGGAGAGGCAGACAATGCTGCTGATAGAGCTCTTTCCTGCAGAGGGAACGGCATACGGGCAGCCGGAGTGGAAGATCAGGCTCACTACTGCTACAGGTCTGCGGCACCTACTCCACCGGTGTATTTTCTCACACTGTGTTTCAACTCAGCAGATTCAGAAGTAAGTACACTACACATATAACACTTGTTTCTTAGTGTTTTGATGCTTTGCATTTGCCTTGAGGGATTGAAGTGCAAACTTGCAGTACTGTAAAGCTGGCATGATTTAGTTGATTCAGTTGCTGATTTGATTCAGTGAGGATTTATCAGACTGATTAAGATTGGAACGATTCATTAAAAGACCTGACTCTTAAGAGTCATTTGCTCATGAAGCAGACTAGACTGGTGGTCACACAGTATGTTTGTTTTTGCGTGCTGCCCATAAGAGATTCGGAAAGATGTGTTTCACATTCAGTTCAGATGTAAAATACACATTCATAACCACGAACTCGAGTAAAATATTTATTTTGCCATATATTCAGCCGAAAACGCTGGCTTTTTCAAGTATTTTACCTGTTGTAGTTTATTTTTGTGTGTTTTCAAGTTTTTGCATCTTTTACTTGCACAATCTTATGAAGCCTGAGTTTGAAAATATTTAATTTGAATATTTGAATATTTCGAATTGAATTTATTCTATTTCTTTGATCTTGGGATCTTCTAACTTATTTTCTAAATCAGTTGATTTCTGGATTTAATATAGTGATGGAATAATGATGATTCATGGTAAAATGTTTGAAAGGAGTAGAGTACTATACTTTTATTGGCAGCTGAAAGCATAATTAAATGTAGCTATAATGTTTATGTTTAGGCTAATAATTGAAAAACTTAATAAAACAGGATATTCTGTGATTTCAGACTTAATTTTATTGTAACCATCAATAATTGAGTGGATTGTGAAAAGGAAGGTCGGTGCTTTGAGGTAAAATAAAGGAGTTAAAGGAGTAGTTCACTTTTAAAAAATGTTCTGTTCTATGTGACTTTCCTGTTCGAACTCGTTCATCAAAATGAACAAATCTTTTTTCGAGTCATTTGGTTCATTCAACGAACGAAATGAACGAATTGACTCTGAAAAAGATTCACTTATTTTGATGAACGAGTTCGAACAGGAGGAGAGTCACACAGAAGCTTATAAAACTTAAAATTTGAGCATTTGAGCACATTTGAGCTTATAAAACTTAAAATTTGTTATTTTTTTTATTAAATGAGCGATCGTTTCGCTTGATAAGACCCTTATTCATCGCCTGGAATCGTTTAAAGCCCTTTGAACAGTTTGCTGTTTGCACTGAAACTGTCTTTTGGACATTGAACCGTTTGGTTCCCATTGAAGTCCATTATATGGAGAAAATCCTGGATGTTTTCATCAAAAACCTTAATTTCTTTTCAACTGAAGAAAGAAAGACATGGACATCTTGGATGACGTGAGGGTGAGTAAATTATCAGCAGAAGGTTTTTAAAAGTGAACTACTCCTTTAAATTAACCAAGAAGACGGTTGTTGCTGAGGTGGAGCAAGTCGTACAATTTTGATAAAATATTGCAAAGGTTTATTTTTTTATTTGAAAAAAGAAACAAAACAATGCACAGATTAATCATTATTGTATGGCTTTTTGTTCCCGGAAAACATTTAGTGTTTTTCTATTTCTGTGGCTGTGTTCCTGAGAATGGGCGTTTATAGAGCTGTCCAATAAAGATAAAATATGCATTTAAATTCACCCAAACTAGAAAATGTATTCCCAGTTGCTTCACAGGAAATTATCTGGATTACATCATACGGCTTTGGTTTGCAATTAGCTCAGTTTCGTGGGGTTGCATCCCCATTGTTGTCTTCATGTATACCATTTGAGCCATGCACGTCCTGTCTAGTTCAGCATGGTTTATGTCTTGTGTTTAATGAATGTGTTTAAGTGAATGTGGGCGGGCTGACACAGTTTTGTTTCCGTGTGTAGCTACGAATGCCTATGTATATAGAATATCCTCCACCTCCGTCTCCCGGGGGCCCCTGGGCCATCTCTGTCCATGCGTGGCGTCACGGGCCGGCTCTGTGCCGGAGAACAGCTGTGGGCCGTATGGCAGTGCAACTCCCCCGCATTCCTCCCCTCGAAGCGAGTTTTCATTTGTAGCTGACAGCTTCACTGGGCTTCTTTGTCCCCGGGAGGCCTCCGGGTGGATGACTGGTGTTGTCTTTACCCAGGGAGCTCTGTTTCTGTGGCTTTGCAGGACTCGCCACAAAGTTCATATTTTGAACTGCTTCCATGTTCCATATATTGAAACCTGTTTATTTCAATGACGTTCGGTTTCATTAAAAGTCCTTAGTTAAAACTATTTACGAATTAGACAAAATGTCATTTATGTACACAAATATACACAAAATGTGTGTGCATAATATATATATATATATATATATATATATATATATATATATATATTATATATATATTATATATGTATGTATGCATGTATGTATATACAGTCAGAACCTGACAAAAGTTTAGAAATATTTTTCAATGTTCTTGAAAGAAGTATCTTATGCTCACAAAGGCTGCATTTATTTAATCTAAAATACAGTAAAAAAAAAAAATACTAATATTGTGAATTTTACAATAGTTTTCTATTTTTCTTCAGGATTCAAATTTAGATGTATTTATTTTTTTTTCCAAATTTTCAGTATCATTACTAGGGCTGTCAAACGATTAATCGCATCCAAAATAAAAGTTTGTGTTTACATAATATATGTGGGTGCACTGTGTATAATTATTTTATATATATAAATACACACACATGCTTGTATATATTTAAGAAATATTTTCATGTATATACTGTATATATTTATATTTATATATATAATTTATATTGTATATTATATATTAATATTTTATATATAAATATTTTTTTTCTTAAAAATATGTGCATGTTTATATATATATATATATATATATATATATATATATACAAAATAATTATACACAGTGCGACCACATATATTATGTATACACAAACTTTTATTTTGGATGCGATTAATGTATATAGGTTTATATATAAATATCAATATTTTATATATAAATTATATTTTTTTCTTAATTACTTTTAATTTATATATATATATATATATATATATATATAGATAATATAGATAGATAATTATACATACGTATATATACGTATATATATACGTATATAGATAGATAATTATACACAGTGCACACATATATATTATGTAAACACAATCTTTTATTTTGGATGCGATTAATCGCGATTTATTCATTTGACAGCTCTAATCATTACTCCAGTCTTCAATCACACGATCCTTCAGAAATCATTATAATATGCTTATATGCTGCTCAGGAAAAGTTTATTATTATTATCGGTGTTGATGATTATTATTATTATTTTTTTTTTTTGCTGTGCAAGGTTGCTGAATGCATTAAAATGTGCATTAAATGACCTTTTTGCATTTTTAAGTGACAGTATGACTGTAACTTAGCGTGTGCAATGGATACCTTATTATTAAGCTGGAACAAAAATTGTTCATGTTAAATAAATGTAATCTTTTGGACCCGTTGTTCTGACGACAACTGTGAGATGACTGATGGGCCAAAAAGTGTGGATTCAATTACACTGAATAACCCAAATACGAAGAACAAGAAATTGTTTTGCTGACGTCAGTAAAGTTGTTTGTTTGTTTGTTTTGAGGGTAATGATGGTCAGGGATTAATATTCCATAATCCACTAAGAGATGGATGAGCCAGTCAGAGGTCTGAGAGCACACAGAGATGCTGTCCAGACTGACCTCATCACAGCACATCACACGCAGGCACTGTAGAGCAAAGCCAGGCCATCGACGTCAGTGCTTCTGATTGGGGTTGTGTTACTGCTCACCAGGTCACGACCTCACAGGTCCTAACCGTGCCATCACTCATTCAAAAGCTCTGCTCGGTTTGGATCACACAACGACCAGCCGTGCAGAATGAGCCCTGATTTCGGAATGACTTAGCTTGGGAATTGGGTTCCTCTTGTTTTAAAAACACAGATTTTCATGACACTCTACTCTGTTACCGGTTCTCAAATGTGCGTTTATATAAATACAAATAATAATTAATAACAAATAATTAATAACAAATAATTATTATAACGATAAGTTTTTTTTTAATCTTTTAAAATAAGTCTCCTGCTCACCAAGGCTTCATTTATTTGATCCAAAACACAGCAAAAACAGTAAAAAAAAAAAACAAACTATGTACAGAACTATGAATTTCTTCAAAATGTGATTCCGTTCAATGGCTGGTCTTCACACAGGCCTACAACTACTGTACTCTGCTTGCGAAGCTGAACTTTGCCCTTTGGCTCTCAATGCTCATGGTGGATCATGGGATTAGCAGCTGTAGTCTTGTTAAGGGTGTTGAAGGGTCACACACTGAAGCCCTAAATGCTCATCTCCCTGACAGAGGTTAGCACACCTTAGTATAAGCTGTTAGTGACACGATGGCACTGATCTTTTGCTCTTAGCCTAATGACTCAATGTTTACTTCAATCCATTATGAGTAAAGCTTACAGCCATGCTGCCTTACCTCTTCCAGAAGGATTTGCGGAGCTCATTAAAGCTGGACCCAGATTTAATTTGCTTTCACCTCTGCCTATTAATCATTAAATACACACATCTAGTAAACCAAAACATAGTGGCCTAGATAGGCATCTGAGGTTGCATCCAAAATGGACCTTGATTGATTGATTTAAAGACTCAACACAGACAGCATCTCTATTTACTATTGATTCCAATCAGATTTACTATGTAAAAGACATGATATTGTAATTAGCATAACTGCACATACAAATAAAATGTCTTTTTTTATCTTAGGAAGTGTTACTTTGCATTGGCCTTGTCCTTATTGTCCTCCCTCCCTCCTTCCCCAGAGAAAATTCGGCCTTAATCAGAACCAGACTGCACTTTCAGATTCCTATAACTGTCCAGATTTAATATTGCTTGTGGTGGAGACTGTGGTGAAGTCTGGGTGTGGGACATTCCTGGACATTCCTGTTCCTAAGGGGCATAAATCACCACAGAATGGCACAACAGCACAACAGCCAAAATAAACAGTGTCAGTAAACTGTTTGAATTTCATATTTGATTAAATTCATTTGGGGCAGAGCCATGGCACAGAAGATTATGGAAGGTTGTTTCCACCACTGAAGAAAAAATAAATAAATAATTGCAACTTTTTATCTCACAATTACGAGATATGAAGTCAGTATTGTGAGAAATAAAGTCGTAATTCTGAGAAATAAAGTCACAATTGCGAGATAAAGTCGCAATTCTGAGAAATAAAGTCGCAATTGCAAGATATAAAGTCGCAATTGTGAGAAATAAAGTCGCAATTGTGAGAAATAAAGTCGCAATTGCAGAAATAAAGTCGCAATTCTGAGAAATAAAGTCGCAATTGTGAGAAATAAAGGCGCAATTGTGAGAAATAGTCGCAATTGTGAGAAATAAAGGTGCAATTGTGAGAAATAGTCGCAATTCTGAGAAATAAAGTCACAATTTTGAGAAATAAAGTTGCAATTGCGAGATGTAAAGTAGAGCCCGACCGATAAAGGATTTTGAAGGCTGATACCGATACAAATATTTGTTGGTTTTAAAATCCGATATTCCGATATATCGGCCGACATTTTTTTTTAGTATTATTTTAGAAACGCAAAACAAAACTTAAACAGATTTCCCTAACATTAGTTATTTGTAGTTATTTATGAGTTTTATGACTTTATGACTTCAATTCTGACTTTATATCTCGCAATTATGACTTTATAACACGCAGTTGCGACTTTATCTCACAATTCTGACTTTATAACGCATTTATGACTTTATATCACGCAATTTTGACTTTATATCTCGCAATTCTGACTTTATAACACACAATTGCGACTTTATATCTCAGAATTCTGACTTTATAACGCGCATTTGCGACTTTATATCATACAATTCTGACTTTATAACATGCAATTGCGACTTTATATCTCAGAATTCTGTCTTTATAACACGCATTTGCGACTTTATATCATACAATTCTGACTTTATCTCGCAATTCTGACTTTATAACACGCAATTGCGACTTTATATCTCACAATTCTGACTTTATAACACGCATTTGCGACTTTATATCACGCAATTCTGACTTTATATTTCGCAATTCTGAGAAATAAAGTTAAAATTGCGAGATAAAAGTTAGTTTTTATTTTTCATACGGAAACAAGCTTCCATAGAAGATTGCATATATGCTCATAACATTGTATTTACAATGTACACATGTGTTTACAAGTGCTGTCAACAGAGACAGTTATTCACACAACCAAAATGTGTTTTCTCACCTTCATGTCATTCCAAACTCTTTCTTAGCACAATATTGACACTGCTCTTTTCCATACAATGAAAGTCAATGGGTACCTGGAGCTGTAAAGCTACAAAAATGACAGAAAGGACCATTAAAGCACCATAAAAATGATCTGTGTGGCGCATGCTTAATATTTCATGTCTTCTGAAGCTATAATTCCACTGTTCATTTTCATTATATGTAAAAAGCACACACGATATTCTTTCGAAGGTGTGCAACAGAAGAATAATAACCATACGGTTTGGAACGACATGAGTGTGAGTAAATGATGACAGTATTTTCAGTTTTGGATGAACTATCCCTTTAAATGTATGTGAGAGAGGCTAAAATAACTTTAAAGAGTTTGAAATGCATAATGTTGTGTGGATGCCGTTCTCATGAGTGTTGCTTTTTATGACTTTAATATGCTGTTTAGTACGTAAAGAAGATACAAGGTCCAGCGTTGTCCAATAAAACCTCTACTTTAGTGAACAAATGATAAATGTTGAAGAATCACTACCAGACAAAAGTTAGGACACACCTGCTGTTTTCACAATGTAAAGTCATTCTAATAACTTAAATGGAAATATGGAGAGTATTTAATGACAAAAAATCTTAATCAAATGAAATGAGCTACTTTGTCTAGATTCCAGCTCTGCTCTTCATGAGGTGCATCCTGGGATGAAAGATACCAAAATTATTTAATTCATTTACTCAAAAGACTCGAATGTTTTGCAAAAATCAAGAGATGGATTCAGACTAATGTTTCCAGGCTTTTGCCTTATTGTGTTCGAGTTCAGTATCTCTGCATTAATCCCACTTTAATGCTGTTTCTGCCTTGAATCTAGTTCTCTGATATGATGCAAGAAGGAATTTTCCTGTTTACTCCTAATACCCACCACAGTTTTAAGCGTTTAGAGGATTTGCTGTCCCCCCCTGTCCACATCCCCATGGTACATTAATCTAACAAAATAATGCAGCATTAAAAAAGCATAAAGACCAACGTAAAAGCGTCATCCCAGATTATTACAGTTTTGTGCGCAACTGTCCTCCACTCTTTATCTTGCCTGACGTCAGACATGGCAATGGTCAACATGGTAATCTCAGGACAGAGAGGTCCGATCACGCACAGGGAAGAGGGACGGGAAGTCAGCATATCAGTTTGGTCTCGAATCAGAGATTGATGAGTAATCAATGTGGTGTAAACAAACAAAAAGTCCTGGATATTTTCCATTTCTAGGGCCAAGAATTACTTTAATTTGTGCATATTTGTTTTCCTATCTAAAAATATGTAAAACAGGATAAAGTTTGAGAAGGATCATTGCATAAGTATGTTTTTTAGAAAATTGTGTCTGGAACATTTAAGTGTATTTTGTCTTAATTTTTACTAATTTTTAACTTGTATCTATCAAATAAGTGAAAAAATCTGCCAATGCACTCGTATTAAAGAAAGTGATATTATGCATGTTGCTTCTCAAGTAAATAGATTTTTAAATATATATATATATATATATTTAACTGGAGAATAAAAAAACTTATTAACCAAAGCAACCACTTTTAAAACACTGAAATTTGCCAAACAGTCAGATCTTAGCAACCGCATAGCAACTCCTTGACAACCACCCAAAGTACACTACCTTAGTAACAGCCTAGCAACCACCCAGAATAGTCTAGGATTGTATAAACTTGCAGAAAACCCCTAGTTAGATAATGATAGAATTTTTCAATATTGTACCAGTCTAATTATGCAATATTAACATTCTACTAACTGTTCAGTGAAGTTTTTACTGTAGTTTTTTTCTTATGCGTTGTCCTGAAACCAACTCCTTAAAGGGATTGCATAGCAATCCGAAATAGTAAATACTATATTTGGTTCAAATTTACTTTGCGAACGTTAAAAAAGTGTGTTCTTCTTTTTAGTACGAATGTGTATAGTATGAATGGAATTCGGATATGCTCATCCGCCATGTTGTCACTGTCATGTGATCTACGACGCCAGTAATGTCGCTTCATCACCGGCATTTACAACTTCTCTCCCTTCACCTCACGCAATAGATAAAGGGATAGTTCACTCAAAAATGAAAATTAGTCCATGATTTACACACTGACGAATACAATCAGAGTTATATTAAAACATTTCCTGGGTCTTCCATTCCAAGCTTTATAATGGGAGTGAATGGGTTTTTGGAAGTCCTTCAAGGTGATAAAAGTGCTCCACATGGCTCTGGCAGGGTTAATAAGACCATTCTGAAGTGAAACGATGTGTTCGTATAAGAAAAATATTGGTATTTAAAACTTTGTCGACTAAAATAGCTAGCTTCCAGCCGGCCTAGTAAGTTTTAAATATGAATATTTTTTTTACACGAATGCATCGCTTTGATTCAGAAAGATACCGCCGTGTGGAGCACTTTTATCATGGATGGATGCACATTGATGGACTTCCAAAACCAAAACCCATTCACTCCCATTATAAATCTTGGAATAGCCAGGACATTTGTTAATATAACTCTGATTGTATTCATCTGAAAAAAAGAATGTCATATCATTTACACCTAGGGTGGCTTCACGGTGAGTAAATCATGAGCTAATTTTCATTTTTGGGTGAACTACCCTTTAAGTGTCCATATAGTAGTAGGTAATTCGGGTACTTTTCGCCTACCGTTTTTTTTAATGCTAACATAAAGTTAGCAAGTTAGCAGTTGCACATACTGCTCTATTGGTGTACTATTTTTAGCATTATGAATAGTAGGGGAAGTATTTGATTTCAGACAAACTAAACCATAGGTTTTCTTTTGCCACATGCTTGTGGTACTAAACAGGAACCAGACTGGAACACAATGGCTCGACTAGTGTGAGTTTTGGGAGGTAGTAGCTGTTCTGTGGGTTTGTTTTAAAACTTATTAAAAACAGTCATTATTTTAAATGCCACACTTCACCTTTAACTATGTCTCTGTTTATGTGCTCACTTGTTTTCCATCTTCTTTGGGTCCCTCCCTCATACCGATTCTGCTCCATTCAGGCTGAACACATTTCAAGCATGACTGCATTCATTACAGCGTCAGCACTCTTCTGAAAGGCCCGTATAGATTCTGTGTCTTTACACACCATTGTTCTTCTCTCATTCAATCAGACTTCTGATGTTTGGTCTCCTGGGTTAGGTGACCCCTAGGTCGCAGTCTCTTACCCAAAACAGAACAGGATTGTGGGAATCAGGCAAGGTCTGAAGGAGCGGGACACCCCTCCCACACACAGCAGCATTGGTACTGACCAGCTGCTAATGCTCAAGCCATACTACAAGGTTTAGTTCTGCAAGAACTTTCCTTTTGGGGAATGAGTTTAGAAAGAGGAAGGGGGAAGCCAGGCGCTGCGTTTGCCCTCATTGGTCTGTGTCATTCAAGGCTGTTGCTGATGCCATTGCCTTTGTTTAGTTTACTGTAAACAAACAAGCTTTTCTCTCTGTGTGCGTGGCTATTAATCACGCAATGAAACATGTCAGTTTGTTGCCTATTCACTTTTGAGGCATAACCGTGATCATTACTCTAATTAGAGGTCTAAGAGCCAAAACAGTTGTGAAAGCGATAGTTTTTAGCATGCTTTTTCTATCATAAACGGGCTACTGTATGTCAGTATTGTATGCAAACTAATTTAGTTTTGGAGTCTTTTACAACATGTTTTCATGCACCAAAGGTCAAAAAACTTTAATGTACATTATTTAATTTCTCAAAGACTCTAAAATGACTCGTTCAAAGATTCAGTCTCTCTAAACTTTATTTCCATGACACAACTAGTGTTGGGTATCATTTGAATTTTAATGATTCTTGATTCTGCTTATCTATTCAAATTCTTATTCATTCCTAATTTCAATTGCAATTGGTAAAAAAAAAATCATTCACATTCATTGTAAGTCTTATTGTAAAACATTTCATTTTAGCTGAATACCATGAGCAAAAATCCACTTGCTAAAGAATACTTACACAAGGAACTTTTGCCTATGGTTTAAAAATACCATAGCAATAAATAAATAAATAAATAAAACTAGCCTAACTAAACATACATTTCAAACATTATTAAAGACAATTAAACACTTCGCAAATAAACAAACTAGCAATTGCACAAATAAACACAACCAAACAAAAATACGATTGCAATAATCGGCGTTTTAAGATTTTCTGGTATTCATGTACTGAAACTGTAAACAAATGTAAAATAACATTAGATTTTATGAATCAAATATAGGCTACATTACAAATATAGTTACAAAAAGTTATTCCGCCAAGAACATCTTTGTCTTTCGTTGTTGGTTTAACGTTTTTATAGAGACGGCAGCGGGAATATTATATTAGGATGCTGTCACTTTAAGAGCTGCCCAGATCCAATGTAATGTTACACATGCATTACGAAATGCAGAATTAATGGTAAATTCACCCCTGGTAAATATGATTAAAAAATGGCTGTAAAAAAATAATCTGCATTGGTTATCCTTTTGATCTTTCATTCAAAAAAATGGAAAAAATCTAACATTTCATTGAAGTATAAGAATTGAAAGTTGGGGGGAAATCACATTATGAAATGTTTTTGGCACGTTGGCTGGAATTATTAGCACCCCTAGAATTTTTTTACGAGTAAAAAATCTCTGAGGTATATTCCCATTAATATTTTTTAATTTTTTAATTTTTTTTTTAATATTAATTTTTTTTTAGCACACCAAGGTGACTATGAACATGTAATTGTTTAGCTATGACTTCTTGTTTCACAGGAGTTTAAATATGAGGAAACACAAAGGCCAAATTCCCTTAATCACAATGAGTAAAACCAAATAATATAGTTCTGATATGCACCAAAAGATTGTTGAGCATCACAAAATAGAAAGTGGCTGTAATAAAATAGCTAAAGAATTGAAAATCCCCATCTTGACCATCAGGGCAATAATTAAAAAGTTCCAAACTACAAAGATGTTATGAATCTGTCTTTATATTGTCCTAATGCACATTGAGGAGGAACGTTTGAGTGGCCAAATGACTCTTCAAGGATCACATATACAATATATATATATATATATATATATATATATATATATATATGTATATATATGTATATATACAGTATGTGTGTGTGTGTGTGTGTGTGTGTATAATTGAAGAGTCATTTGGCCACTCAAACGTTCCTTTAATAATTGAATTCATTTTAGCTATAAGCAGCTTTACAGAAGGCAGTAGTGATTATTCAGCTCAAGTCAGTTGACAATACCAGTGTCAGTGTTGCAAAATTAGTGTCATTATCAATTTTTCAATCAAGTTTGTCAATCTGTCTGAGGTTGTTAATGCAGGGAACTGACTTTTTATTTCCAGCCCTAATATTTAACCAAACCCTTTTACCCAAAAGCCTGACACAGTAGGTCAGAGGCATAAAAAAGGAGCAGTGACATTTATATTTCAATATTTTCTTTGAAATTCAGCTCTGATCTTCTAATTGTATGCACGGGTTTCTTCATATAAATTCACCCCCTGCATAAACTACCTGTCATCCAAAGGCCTCCTAATTGCTGGTTTGAGTTCCCTCTCAGTATGGGGTGGGACTATTTAAGAATGCTGCACTTATAATTAAAACATCGCTGCGATGAAAGTAATGGGTATCTCTTGCTCGCCATATAACCTATAGTGACATTACCATTACATTTGCATATCTTGGGGAGCCTCTGCCACTTTAATTCAGCTTAAGTTAAAAGAGAAGACATGAAGGATGAGGGGGTGGAGCTAAGGTGTTGGGGTGCTATGTGGTTGGCTGGGGCCGTTTCCAGTTGTTTCTTAACGGTTTCTTTCTGGCCAAATATTTTGTACAGTGTGGGACAAGGTAAAGTCGGGTACAGGAAAGCTCATCTACTTACCAAAAGCACACTTGTATAAACATTACAAATTTATGTGGCCTATTTTGTAAATTTCTTAATTCTTAGAATTAATTTCAACATCTTAATTGACCTAATTGCGGGTCCGTTTGATGTGAACTTTGTTGTAATGAGGTTGAGTGCTTAAGGAGTGGCCTGTGGCTTTTAAAAGCTAATAAAATATCATACTCTAACTGATTCCTGTGATGACCAGCTAATGACTGCGGAGCAGATGTGATCCTGAGAGACAGCACTGCGCTAATCTCTAGGTCCGTTCACATGACTTGCATCATGGCTTCAATGCATTGGTTGTGCGTCTATTTGAGAAAGATGATTTTACTTGTGACTCGTTACTTTAGACTCTTGAAGGGATGACTCTTTTTATATGTGATCTTTAAAATTTCACAACGTAAATTGTTTGCAATTTAATGTTACAGGGGAACTAAATGAACAAGTCGTTGAATGACAGCAGGATCTCGCGTCATTCAGAATTGAAATTACAATGCCTTGTCAATTCCAGTTTAATTCCTGAATTTGAATTGAGGTGGAAAACAGGTTGCCGAATTGCATTTTGAATTTAAATGGAAGAATGTTGGATTAAAAATTAAATGTAATTAATAGAACTTTGTATGTCTTTGAAAATCAAAACTACTAGAAAGAAAGGGAAAAAAAGAGAAAGAGAAAGAAAGAAATATAATGAAAAAGTGGCATTATATTATACTGGCAGACAAATGAATAGATGGATACATAGACGGATGGATCGATGGATGGACAGAAAGATAGATGGATGGATGGACGGACGGACAGAAAGATGGATTGTTAAATCGATGGATGGATGGATGGATGGATGATGGATGGACAGTCAGACGGATAGATGGCTGGATGGCTGGATGGCTGGATGGACGGATGGACGGATGGATGGATGGATGGATGGATGGATGGATGGATGGATGGATGGATGGATGGATGGACAGACCGATAGATGGACGGATGGATGGACAGACGGATAGATGGACAGACGGATAGATGGATGGACGGACGGACGGACGGACGGATGGATGGATGGATGGATGGATGGATGGACGGACGGACGGACGGACGGATGGATGGATGGACGGACGAACGAACGGATGGATGGATGGATGGGTGGATGGATGGATGGATGGATGGACGGATGGATGGATGGCTAGACGGATGGATGGATGGATGGATGGATGGATGGATGGATGGCTGGATGGATGGACGGATGGACGGATGGACGGATGGATGGCTGGACGGATGGATGGATGGATGGATGGACAGATGGATGGATGGCTGGATGGATGGATGGATGGACAGACGGATGGATGGCTGGATGGATGGATGGATGGACAGACAGATAGATGGATGGATGGATGGACAGATGGATAGATGGATGGGCGGACGGAAAGAAAGAAAGAAACAAACAAACCTAACCTAACCCCCAATCGTTCCTCGGGCACCGCAGCAAAAATGGCTGCCCCTTTTTCGGGTGTGTGTTCACAGTGTGTGTGTGTGTGTGTGTGTGTATGTGTGTGTTCAATACTCGCTGCTGTGTGTGTGCACTTGAATTGGTGTAATGCAGAGCACTAATTCCCAAAATGGGACACCATACTTGGCTACACGTCATGTCACTTTTTTCACAGAATTTTTAAAAATTGCAATTCAATAAATTTCACTTTCTGTTATTCAAATTCCAAATTAACTCCCTGTTCATTGTGGCTAATTTAATTTAAAATCACAGTTATTAATTAAAATGAACTCTGTGTGTGAAAATATGAAGGTAAATATAAAGGCACAAATGTAAATCGAGTCATTCAGGAGTTCTGGGTACAGTTTGTTGGTTTTTAAAATGCATTTCTTGTTGCTTTGCACTAAATTGAAACAAAATTATTAGCATGAAAAAAGCCAGAAGTCAGAAACCTCTGTAGTTGCAGACCTTGACCTTTCATTGCAAAGTCACATCGGATACAACATTTGAATTGTTCTGTTATGATCGGCTGCACTTCGAAAGGTCAGAGGCAAAAAGTCTTTTGAGGACTTCTCTCCGTAGAGTTCGATGCGTTGGACAAGTTGATGTGAAACATGTGAAAAGACCTCTTTAGACTGTGAAGCATGCTGGGAGTTTTGAAAGCGAGCTTCTCATTTTCAGACCGTTGTGGAGTAAAGGTTATCTTTCCACTGACGTTTTCTCACCTCTTCGCGGTGGAGGTTCAGATGAGACATGACCCTGAGCGATATGTGTGGAAACCAAAACAGGCCTATTATTGTTTCACAAAGGATCATGAAAAAAACGAGCGCTGAGGCTTTTATGACAGGAAGTGAGAGTCCCGCATTGTAACGCGCTGGCCTTCTCGCTGCGAGTTGCCATGGAGCTGAGTGGTGCGCGTAGGAAGAGCTTTGGAAAGAGGCAGGCTGGCCGCGTCCCCCTCCATCCTGAATTGCTTCTGTTGTTCTACAGCAAAACTTCATTAATGCGCTGGGAAAGGAAACGGCCGGGCTGTTAAACAAGCCAAACGTGCTGGTGTTACGAGCGAAGGTTCATCCTTCCTGCTGTTAAAGGAGATGGCCTGGGTCAACCATTCTGAACGTTAGTCCAGCTGCTGAAGGGTCATAGTCATACACGTTCGCCACGGTCGTTGCCACGCCGGTGACGTTCGCCTCTTCCCAGATTAGATGCAACTGGGGGGGCTTTTGTTGTCAGATGGGATCCAGATTTCATGAGCTCATCGTAGGCTCAATCCAAAACCCTTCTGGACCCTTTTATGCCACAAAAGTGGAAATGCACTACAAACAGACTTAAGGTGGGATTCTTCCTAAAGCTCTCCGCCTTCGTCACAAACCCACTGAAGCAGATACGTGTTACATGTGCTTCTGTGAGGGTAAACTAGGACGAACCTGAACTGATGGGTAATGAATTGTGCTGTGAAAAAGTAAGTACACCCCATGTTTTCCCCAACATATTAAAGGGGTCATGACATTTTTGACAATTATTTTATATATATATATATATATATATATATATATATATATATATATATTAGGGCTGTCAAAGCGATTAATCGCATCCAAAATAAAACTTTGTGTTTACATGATATATGTGGGTGCACTGTGTATAATTATTATATATATATATATATATATATAAATACACACACATGCTTGTATATATTTAAGAAATATTTTCATGTATATTCTGTATATAGATTTATAAATCATTTATATTATATATTAATATAAATATTTTATATATAAATAATATTTTTTTTCTTAAATATACATGCATGTGTGTTTTTATATATATACAAAATAATTATACACAGTGCCCCCACATATATTATGTAAACACAAACTTTTATTTTGGATGCCCTAATATATATATATATATATATATATATATATATATATATATATAGTAATTTAATTTGTCTTGCAAAGCAGGAAAGAATAGTGGAATATTTTAGGGATTTTAGGGATTGGTATAGGTTTAGCATAAATAAGTTATTATTATTATTTTTTTACTTTCCTTTTATTTTAATTTACTTTACCTTATGGTGAGGCAGCATAGTGGTATATATTTTGTAACTTAAAAAACAACAAAAGATAAGATATATCTATTCGGCAATGATGTTTTTTTATGTACATGTGAGAACAACAAAGAAAATGGGAGTCATACAGAGCAGGACGTGTCCCGAACAAGTTAAGACATGGACCAATTTATGTTAAGTAGTGTATCTCAAATTTGAGTTTAGTTTTTCATTGGTAGCTCAACATTTTGTTAAATGTCAACCTCCCCTATTTGTAGGTAGCTTTGGTGAAGTTATGACTACACCATTATCTGATTGCCATCTTAAAACACTGCAAGATTCCATTCTAGTTTTGCTTTTGCACATCTCACTGTTTGATTCCTATGTAGATGCAATTATATCATGTCAGTCCACTTAAAAAGTGCATCATTTGTTGGTTTATATATGGCGTTTTTGGTGTTCTAACACGAGTCGTGAGTAAGAGGGAGGCAGGTCCTGTTTTGCCTGTTATCTCATGACCTGAACCGCCTGCCAAAAGCAGTGTTATGCAAAAGGCCGGGAGGAAAAAGAGAGTCTGGGAAGGTACAGTGTTGACGTCAGAGGTACCCACATGTAAGAATTGGCTAATATCTTGTAATTAGCTGGAATGTGCCGGTTTATTGTACAACGGTTCACCCCTGTCAGCTCTCCAAACACTCCTCTTTGTTTTCAACTACTTTGACTCGCATGGGAAAGTGATTCTTTAAAAAGCTTTCAGGCTCCTTGAGGGGTGAAAGCACTACATTAGCACTGACGTTTCCTGTGTTTCGTATCTCTTTATATCTGTCATAATAAAACCAGAAGGAAGAGAGAGGCTACCGGTATCTCTTTTTTCCTTCTGGACGGCTCACCAGATTTTGCGTCGCCACCCTCCAGAGCAGTATTTAAAGATCTATTCATTTTTACTGGCAGTTCAATGGAGTTTTAAAAGCTTCACATCGATAAAGAGGCTGGATGCCAGCCGTTTCCTCACCAGCGTGCTACACACTTTCAGAAGCCTTTACAGCCTCTGGCAGGGCATTTCCAGGTACTCCTGATCCCAATCCATCATGCTGGAGATTCCTCATTCATAATGCATGCTCTTTCTCTTTCATAAGTTCATAAGCTTCCACATTCAATAATGAATATTACCTTCTCCCCTGATGGCTGACATGCTAATGGCATACAACACTTGGATTTGTCTTTTCTTTTGTGCTGTGAGATGATGATTGCGCCCTTTTCTTATTATAGATGGATCAGGATGGTTGATTAGTCATATGGTTGCCATCCTCTTTTTCCTGGATGTGTCCGGCTGTCGATTCAGCTTTTGCTTTCTGCAGTCGCCATTCATTGTTTACATGCAGAGCTTTTGTTTCAATCTAACTGAATTGATTCCGATTGGTGAATCTGAATGTAGTGTTTACGTGAACGCTAAACAAGTGATCGGTTGATGTGCGTTTTAACATTGCTAAGAAAATTCCCGCTCCTCCGCGAGAGATACGAGACGGAGCGTCTCACAGGTGTCGCTCATCGGTAATCATGCTACCGGCCTCGCGCCGTTCTCCCGCACCCCTCATTCGTCCCGCTCGCCACAGTAAACATGACTCGTGCCGTTCTCCCGCGGCCCTCACTCGTCCTGCTCGCCACAGTAAACATGACTCGTGCCGTTCTCCCGCGGCCCTCACTCGTCCCGCTCGCCACAGTAAACATGACTCGTGCCGTTCTCCCGCGGCCCTCACTCGTCCTGCTCGCCACAGTTAACATGACTCGCGCCGTTCTCCCGTGGCCCTCACTCGTCCCACTCGCCACAGTAAACATGACTCGTGCCGTTCTCCCGCGGCCCTCACTCGTCCTGCTCGCCACAGTAAACATGACTCGTGCCGTTCTCCCGCGGCCCTCACTCGTCCCGCTCGCCACAGTAAACATGACTCGTGCCGTTCTCCCGCGGCCCTCACTCGTCCTGCTCGCCACAGTAAACATGACTCGTGCCGTTCTCCCGCGGCCCTCACTCGTCCTGCTCGCCACAGTAAACATGACTCGTGCCGTTCTCCCGCGGCCCTCACTCGTCCCGCTCGCCACAGTAAACATGACTCGCGCCGTTCTCCCGCGGCCCTCACTCGTCCCGCTCGCCACAGTAAACATGACTCGCGCCGTTCTCCCGCGGCCCTCACTCGTCCCGCTCGCCACAGTAAACAATGAATGGCGACTGCAGAACGCAAAAGCCGAATCCCGGACATTTTGGGCGATCTCGAAACACATTTTCGGGCAGACTCACTAGTAGCCTAGGCTTGTTGTTTAACTACTGCGCTCTGTTACCGGTAGGCGTGGCCTCCTAGGGCAGCGAAGCAAGTGCATTCTGGGAGTTGTTGTCTTTCATCCACATGAGCCAAAAATACATTTTCTGGCTTTTCTCAGTCTAGAAAGCTCCAAATTCAAAAATAATTTCACATTTCTTCTACATTAATGATCCATTTTAAATACACATTCACCTTTCCAGAGGTGAACTATCCCTTTAAGTGTAACTTTTTTTGTTTTTAGTCTGTTAGCTTATAGACAGACAACTTTGGCATTGGTGTCTCACTGTTTTTGAGCATCTTGTTGAACATATATATCCATATTATGTCAAAATGTAGGTGTTCTCTAGGGAAATGAACTTTATTTTTGAATCTTACAAAGCTACAGTGGCACTGAAGAGTGCCGTAGCGCAGGCAAACACTGGAGTGTGGCGTTTCTAATGAGTTGGTTTTATATGTCAGGTCTGTCTTGTTTGTGCTGCTTGACTGGGCATGTGTGTTATTCTTAGAAGATTTGGAGCATGAATTGACGAGCACCTGAGGCTGTGGACACCCAGAGGAATGACCCACACGTGGACAGGCCATCCACTGCGTAGCATTTACAGGATCAGGATCTAGTTTTTCACAAACTAGACTTTGCCGTCAGCAACACAAGATATGGTTAACATTTTCTCCTCTCCTATTTAAGTTATTTATTTTGCAAATGCATACAAATAAATGGTTTGTTGCTTTTTATAATTTTTACATTTGCCATTGTTTTATTCTTGCTGTCAGTGATTCATGTTTGGGTCGTGACCCACCAGTAGAAACCCACTGCTCTGAAATATTTAATCGGCGAGAAATTGCTTTCAGTGAGCGCGTTCTCTGTGAAATAATTTCAGAAAATCCATATCCAGACATAACAACTAACTGGAAAAGTCATGAAAAAGTCACACAGACTTACTTAGCCTTGTTTTATTTCCGGCACTCTGTTATTCTCTAATTGCTCTCATCCTGCCATTACATCTACCGTACACAGGCTCTTTAGACATTTAGCAATTAGTACGGGATTGTTGGCTCTCATCAGGGTGACTGTCAGGGTTATTCACCCAGGCTCATGCCATTATCTCCTGGCGCATCCCTGAGCCTTCGTGCAGAGCATTACGTGCCCTCTGTGATGCAACGTGGCTCCGTTCTATAGCGAAACGCACCGTATTTAGTGGCGTTAATTGTCTGGATGACATAGCTGGATCTTTTCCCCGCAACTGGGAGAGCTGGATCTTTTAATCAGAGCTTTGATTAGAGGGCAGATGGTGGATTGGGTCCTGGGAGAGGACTTCAGATGAGAAAGCCCCACTAGCAGAGGGCTATGTCAGCCTTGAGGACAGATAAAGAGGTACAGGCCGCTGATGTATGGGTGAATGTCAAGGAAATATTTTCAGAAATGGACTATCAGAGACTCCCATCGGAGAGGCTCACCATGGCCGTGCCTTGATACTTGGAAACAAGCTGGTGCGAATGGGTAATTGATTTGGATAGATGGATGAAAAGTATAAAGATACTTTATTTTTTTAATTATCTATTCATTTTTTTTGTATAATAGACATTTTCATTACAGTATTATTGAAAATTAGGCAGGAAATGTGCTTAATTGTTGTGAAAATAATGCATGATTTGGATCATGTTTCAGTGAAGACTGGGGTAATGATGCTGAAAATTCAGATTTGCATCACATGACATGAATTTAAAAATAAATTATTTTAAATTGTGATAATATTTCACAATATTACTTTGGCTGTCAAACGATTAATCACAATTAATCGCATCCAAAATAAAAGTTTGTGTTTATATGTGGGTGCACTGTGTATAATTATTATATATATATATATATATATATATATATATATATATATAAACAACACACACACATGCATGTATATATTTAAGAAATATTTTCATGTATATACTGTATATATATTTATATATATAATTTATATTATATATTAATATTTTATATATAAATATTTTTTTCTTAAATATACACGCATGTTTGTATTTTTATATATATATATATATATATATATATATACACAAAATAATTATACACAGTGCACCCACATATATTATGTATACACAAACTTTTATTTTGTATGCGATTAATCGCAATTAATCATTTGACGGCCCTAAATATTACTGTTTTTTTTTTCAGTATTTTTGATCAAACAAATACAGCCCTCGTGACCAGAAGAGACTTCTTGCGAAAACAACCCCACACTTTTGAATGGCAGTGTCGTGTGTTATATTTCAAAACAATATATTCAAAAAATATGAAAACGATTTAGCAATATCTTTGTACAATGTTTTTCCTGCAAAATAGTTCCATGGCAGATAAGAAATATACAAGTCAGTACATTTTGTCACTTAATTTTGATGTTAATTTTAGACCCTGCTAACACCTGTGTGCGTCTCTGGTGTCTCTCAGAGTTTAACAGCATGTTCGAAAGGACAGGAAGGAGTGAGCGATTGAAGCATCTGACTCATCCATCCTGTTTGTCACACACAGAGGTGGACCGTCCTACTGAAATCATGATGTTCTCATTCACACTACACACACATGCACATGGCAGCCATGTGCTCCAACCTGTGATGTTTTATAAACAGCCTGAGAAGTGCCAGTATCACAATGTACACCCTATACAATGTTTGTGACGTTCATTCATTTTCTCCATCTCAAATGAGCTGCTATCATGGACCCTTTTCACATTTCCAGGGTTCTCAGAAATGGAAAAAGCGTTCCTGCAGATTCTTAAAGGGATACTCCACTTTTTTTTTTTGGAAATAGGCTCATTTTACAACTCCCCCAGAGTTAAACAGTTGAGTTTCACCGTTTTCGAATCAATTCAGCTGATTTTCTGATATTTAGAAGAATATCAGGAACCAGACAGTTTCTGGTCTCATTGACTTCCATAGTAGGAAAAAAAATAAACTGTGAAAGTCAATGAGACCAGAAACTGTCTGGTTACTGAAATTCTTCTAAATATCAGAAAATCGGCTGAATTGATTCGAAAATGGTAAAACTCAACTGTTTAACTCAGGGGGAGTTGTAAAATGAGCCTATTTCCAAAAAAAGTGGAGTATCCCTTTAAAGACTTAAAAAGTGCTTCAGGTCTTAAAAAAGCCATACATTTGACTTTAAATGTGCAGCAACCCTGGTGGACGTAATCATAGTTATGTACACTTCTATAGTTGTGAACGAAAACTACATATTATTTTTCCATTCCCTTTCGGTCAATAGCTAAAAAATCCATGATAAATGGATTTGTGACTTTCCAAAAAAGAGGGAACATTTTTTATTACAGTGGTCAAAATAGAGAAAAATGACACATTTGCCAATCACTACTTCATCCGTTGCATTGGAAACACACATGCAACAGTGTTAAACTATTTTACTTTAATTCAGTGCCATGGTATGAAAGTATAAACTAGTGTCATAAATGTGCATATTTTTATAAATGAAAATATAAAAAACTTAATCATCACAGTCTGTGAAAAGGGTCCATTTAAGTTGGTGAAGCCAATGTGTTCACAAATTATTCACTGTTTTTGTGAACTGGATATCTTGATTCGTTCATAAAGATTTGATTTGCTCAGGAATCCTGAGCTTAAAAGCTCTACTCCGCATTAACTGCTGTAAAAACTCGAAGGATTGCATGCTTATGCTTTCGTTTATAGTATAGAGACAATGATTTATAATCCATTTAGGTGTATGATGCTTTTGGTGATGCACAGAAGACAGATATAATACATATATTCTAATAAATGGACAAAATTTACAGTGAAGTTTTGGCTGTATATCGCTTGGTAACGAATCCTGGCGTGATTATAGGATGTTGGTCATATTGCATAGCCCTGTTGATTTCCTCTCTGCAGGATTTGTGTTGAACTGTGAGATCTGCATGCAGAACACATCCAGAATTGGTCTTCGACGCCTTAGTCGTTGGCCTGGGGCAAAAACAGCGATGAATGGTTTTTAATGAAGACAGAATTTGCTTTATGACGTGTACGTGGAATTTGTCCTTTTATCTTTTTGTGAAAGGAGATTTCAAAACAGCATGTGTACCGCCTTGATTATGTTTCACTTGTCTTCTCAGCTGCTTTCTTGACTGTTTCATCTTCCTCCTGGGACGAACCCACAATCTCACTGCTGGAGTGAAAGATGTAGACTGTGCTGTGACAGAAACTGAGTCTGTTCCTATTGGTGAGAGAGCAGAAGACTGCCTTTGGACAGGATCAGCATGAGCCGTCTCAATGTGTTTGGATGAGAACATCCAATCCATGGTTGAAGGGGTCAGGCTTCAGCACCGTTATCCTGTTTTAGCCTTTTCTTTGGTCTTTGAGAAAGAGTATTTAATGGATTGGAATGGGTAAGATGTTTTTTGACGGTGTATGATGAGCTCAGTTTGATACCAAGCAGATTGAGTACTGAGTTAGCATTTTAGCTCTTCTAGTTCCATCGTCCTGAAGTCAGTCTGTTTTTTGAATGGGGTTTTTGGTTAAACGCCTGAAATAAGGTCTGGCGAACAACACATGCTCAAGCTAAACACAAAATACACTCACCTAAAGGATGAGTAGGAACTCCATACTAATACTGTGTTTAACCCCCTTTCGCCTTCAGAACTGCTTAATTCTATGTGGCATTGATTCAACAAGGTGTTGAAAGCATTCTTTAGAGATGTTGGCCCGTATTGATAGGAGAGCATCTTGCAGTTGATGGAGATTTGTGGGATGCATATCCAGGGCACGAAGTAGTTACCTCTGGTGACTCTGGGGGCCATTTTAGTACAGTGAACTCATTGTCATGTTCAAGAAACCAATTTGAAATGATTCGAGCTTTATGACATGGTGCATTATCCTGCTGGAAGTAGCCATCAGAGGATGGGTACATGGTGTCCATAAAGGGATGGACATGGTCTGAAACAATGCTCAGGTAGGCCGTGGCATTTAAACGATGCCCAATTGGCACTAAGTGGCCCGAAGTTGGCCAAGAAAACATCCCCCACACCATTACACCACCACCACCAGCCTGCACAGTGGTAACAAGGCATGATGGATCCATGATCTCATTCTGTTTACGCCAAATACTGACTCTACCATCTGAATGTCTCAACAGAAATCGAGACTCATCAGACCAGGCAACATTTTTCCAGTCTTCAACTGTCCAATTTTTGTGAGCTCTTGCAAATTTTAGCCTCTTTTTCCTTTTTGTAGTGGAGATGAGTGGTACCCAAGGGGGTAATCCATCAGCCGGAAGCTGAAGATGCCTCCGGGGCCCGCCATTCTAGCCTACTATCACCTGCTGTTAGTATCCCATTGACTCCCATTCATTTTGGCGTCGCTTTGACAGCGAATAACTTTACACCTGAGGTGTCCAAAGACTCAATTTATCCATTATTTATTTCTAAAGAAATACGACAATGCATAAAAGGCTCCATTACTTTGTATGTTACGTTATGGCCACGTAGAAGCCGTTCTTGTAAAAATAGGCTAAAAATTGCGTCATAACCACTCGACTGTCCGTCGCACAGTAGAGAATTACCGTATAGACAGGAAGAGAAGCTCGCACAGCCTCGCAGGCAGTCTTTTACTGTCTAAAGTCAGCCCATGGCATACATAGAAGCAAAATGACAAAATAACTAATCAGAATACTTACCAAAAGTTGCTCCAGGTCGCGCTTCGCCGTCTCTGTGCACGATTAAAATTTCTCTTGGCACAGCTACTATAAGTCAGTCAGTTTGATCACGTGACATCTATGTCGTCAAGCTCAGTTTGAGCCTGCGCAGAACGCTCGGCTATCAGGAAGTGAGTGCCCATGTTGAGCTTCTGCTCTCTCCGTTGAAATCAACGGGGTCGCTGTGTCCATTTCTTTTACTGTCTATGGTGGTACCCAGTGGGGTCTTCTGCTCTTGTAGCCCATCCGCCTCAAGGTTGTGTGTGTTCTGGCTTCACAAATGCTTTGCTGCATACCTCGGTTGTAACGAGTGGTTATTTCAGTCAAAGTTGTTCTTCTATCAGCTTGAATCAGTCGGCCCATTCTCCTCTGACCTCTAGCATCAACAAGGCATTTTCGCCCACAGGACTGCTGCATACTGGATGTTTTTCCCTTTTCGCACCATTCTTCGTAAACCCTAGAAATGGTTGTGCGTGAAAATCCCAGTAACTGAGCAGATTGTGAAACACTCAGACCGGCCCGTCTGGCACCAGCAACCATGCCGCGCTCAAAATTGCTTAAATCACCTTTCTTTCCCATTCTGACATTCAGTTTGCAGTTCAGGAGATTGTCTTGACCAGGACCACACCCCTAAATGCATTGAAACCATTGAGTGAATTAGCAAAGTTTGGGATTTGCTTTAGTTATGCTTTTGAACTTTGAATATGTACCTGTAAAATGCTTGATTACTTTGATGGGTTACAATGGCCATGATTTAGGCACCCTGAAAGTCTTGGGAAGTTTGCTTGAAAAGCTGTACGAACTCTTGCATCTTTGTGAGACACAGTCACATTTTGATTTTTATCATTCTCTAAAGCATTGTCTCATTCTGTCTACCGGTTAGTCCATGATCCTGGTACATGATGTAATACTACTTCCTCCTTTGATTTGACCTTGCTTTGAGAAGCTAAAGGCTTTTTACAGAAGATTATTTGAGCGACTTTCCCTTGATATCACTTCCCGATCCTTCATAAGACATTCTGCCTAGTGCCTACTGGAAGAAGTTCTCATTAGAGGGCCGTCTTTGATTAACACATCATTATTAAAGGCTCTTGTTGTTTTTGATCTCTTTTTCCTGGCTGGCTCAGGGTGTTTTTTTAGTGATTTAATTTGGCTTTTTTTTTTTTTTTTGCTGGAAATGTTGAAAAGGCTTATTAGTGGGGCTTTGCAAGCATCGCTCATACTTGGGGTTAGTGATCTTGACAAACCTCTAACCACAGGTATTAAACTTTGGCATGACTCTTCCTGCACCGTTTGTGTTACCAATAAAATAAAACATCTTCTCTATGCAGTCATGAGGGTAAACTGCTTGTTTATCTGTTTTGTTATCCTCTCTAGAGGTGTGTGGGACTTAAACCCACTCCAGGATAGTGTTCTTGCATTAACATGTTCTATTAACAGTCTTGTAATGCAGGGGAGGCTATGTCATCACTTCCTCTAGGGGCGCCTCTAGGAAAACACTCCAGTCCCACTGGGACGTCCGCTGCTGGTTAGCCCACTTATGAAGGCTGACAGTGGGAATATCTGATCAGCAGTGCTCTAACCCGTTTTGGAGGCTGACGTAAAGTTTATACCTGTCGGGTGGTGGAGACAAAGGTTGATGAGCACAGTTTTCATACTTTGTTGAATATCGGTTGTCGAATAAACGTTATGATAACAACTAAGCATTTTGTTTATTTCTGTTTATTTATTAAAGTATGTTCTAAATTGGCTTAATAAAGTTATGTACAGGAGTACATTTGTGGAGTTGGTTAGTACAATTTAAAATGACTAAAGCTTTAAAGCCACACATGTCTTTGAGAAACAGCGACCCCTAGAGCTGCTGTCGTGTACTTGCACTGTCGTAAATAACCGTAACGCCGCCTTCACACTGGCAGTTGAAATCCTCTCCGATACTCCGAAACAACCAGAAGTCATTCATTTCCTATGGAGATGAATGCGAATGGGTCTGAAACGGGTCCGACCGAGTGTGGTGTGAAGAAAATTACATCCGTTGGTCATCCGGATGCGTTAAAAAAATTGAACTCTTGCGAAAAGTTATGGACCGTTCCTATCCGACAATTCCAGCGGAAGTTGAGCGTTGCTATGGTACTGATAAACAAACCTCAATTCTTAACGTTTAACAAAGTAAATAATGAATTTATAACGATAAGTTGTCATGTCATTTTTTTTATTTTCATGACGTTCTAACGTTATTAGGGCAGTTCATACACATTAAACATTGAACTATTGACCACCATATCACATTTTTTAGCCGACCTGACATGTCAACGTCCTCAGCAACTTTCCTTACTCAGCAGCCTTCCCATTAATATCTCTATAACCCTCATCAGAGAGATCATACAGAACTGACAGAATCATCTTTTCTAATCTCTCCGCCATTTTTGTTCTACTACCCGCGTCCAACGCTTTTCACTGTGTAGTACGACGTCCGTTGGGAACGTTCAGTTCTTTGATGGGTTTTAACTGTAAATCCCTCCAGTAAGAAGGTTTTCCCCCTAAATTTTTCCAAATGTTCAGATCGACTATGAATCATGAATTATTCTTATTTAATATTCCATGTGCCAACCATCCCAACTCTTTTTGGACATGGTCGTAGCCAAGCTGAGTTGTTTATCATAATTTATCCCAAGCTTGTTCCCATCACTATTAATTAACATTGGTAACTTTTAAATGCCAATACTGTATATATATCCATCCATCCATCCATCCATCCATCCATCCATCCATCCATCCATCCATCCATCCATCCATCCATCCATCCATCCATCCATCCATCCATCCATCCATCCATCCATCCATCCATCCATCCATCCATCCATCCATCCATCCATCCATCCATCCATCCATCCATCCATATATACAGTAAATTATTTTGTATATATTTTATATTTTAAAATTTATATATTTTTTGTATATATTTTAGTATATTATTTTATACCGTTTCTGATTTTTTTTTAAATGAACAATTAATGATTGTGTCTCCAGTGGGCAGACATTTAAATTCAGCATTTTTGTGGCAGCACCCACGACTTCTTACCCAGAAATGAACCCTGCGCCAACTAGCTTTAAATGCCAGCAGTTGTGTTTCCAATATACTTTGAATAAAATGGATATCAGGTCACCTGCCCTGTTATATGCCCAATATCCTTATTCTATTGTTATAAAACCTTACCTTTGTAATTGCGAAGTGCAATTTTAACCATTGTGTTGGGTTCAAATTAAATTTTGGTGATTTTAAGATTAGCACATATTTGCTAGTGACCTTCCTCTTGAGGCACTTGTAGATTAGAAAAATGTGTAAATGAATCTTAATGAATGCTGGAGGGATGGCGTATTTATTTTTGCTCATTAAAGGCGTTCTTAAATTCTTTTACACGTCGTCGTTTTGCCTCTAGGTACCAGCACTAAATCACACATCTGTGAAATACAAGAGGGAGTCACTAAATCAGATGATTTGGTTAGATGATGGTGTGTTTGCTCTCATCACAGGTGTCCCCTGCAGAGATGAGAGTCTGCAGGCTGTAAGTGTGTGTTAAAGTACACTTCCCCATATTCCCAACATTGGTGAAGCCCGGAGGAAGCCCTCTAGTGGTGCAGATCCCTTCGTCTCACTTCTCATTCCAACAGTCCTGTTTCCTGCAGGTTCACAGCCACTCAGAGTCAGAGTAAATCATGTAAATGCTTTAGGGAGGCCCCGGGGTCCCGCTGATCCTATCAGCTCTTGCCAGCATGTCGGATTGGGGCTGCTATTGTGTTTGCAGCACTCACAGGTTGTTTTTAATACTTCTTTTTAACACTGTGTTCAAGATGGTGGGCGCATGAAATGTCAAACCGCACACTTTGTGGTGGTGACAAGAATAATGGCATGTGAAATTGCTGTTGGCATTTCCCCTGCTCTCTTTCGGTTACCCCAATTCCACCAAAATGGTCAGCCTGAGGATCTGCAAACCTGCTTCAAAAGGGTTGAAGGCTTGGAACTATATGACCTGCAAACAAAACACACACACACATGAATAGCTCAGGGAAAACTTGACATTTTTATTTATTTATTTATTTTTATCTTTAAACTGTGCTTCCCAGACCTGGAAAAGTCAAGGGAATTATTCAAATCATTTTTGTATGGATAATCTATAGTCCATTTTGTGTTTATTTATTGTTTGTAGTTATGTTTAGCTTTGAAATGTTGCTTGTGAGTCATTTTCATAAAAACAACACCAACAAAATGAATAGAAATTCATTGATTGATCGGAGATGAGGTGTATTTCTCATTTTGAGAACCTTTTCAATGCAAATCAGAGATTTTGTCAGCCGCAAACATGACGAGTGGCAGGGGATTTTTGACGGATCGTTGGTTCTTGGCTTTTTTCCTGTTTCCTTATTTTCTATATCTCTATCGACACATCTTTTATGATTGGCTTTATGCACAGCTGCACTACTTCCTGAACTTCAGCCAGCTCCATGTTTCCTGTCTGCCATTATTGGACAAACTGTTTAAATCAGGTCTGTCTGACCTCAGTAGTCACACTCAGCAGACACACCTGGATTAATCTGTTTGTCCAAAAATGGCAGACAGGAAACGAGGAGCTGGCTGAAGTTCAGGAAGTAGTGCAGCTGTGCATAAACCCAATTCCAAAATCCCACTCTTAATAACTGTGTACTTTACAGTATGTTCTGAGTAGTTGAATTCATTGTGCACACACATATTACTTGTTGCTAGAAACCGAATTGCTTGCTTGTCGTTTACTTACTGATATCAGCAGCATGGATTTTCAGAACATTGTTATTTTGGTTGTATTTTTTATTTTATTCAATACAAAAACTTTGTACAAAAACCACCAAAGCATTTTTTCTTAATGCGAGTGTAATTTTTTAAAATCATAAAATTTTAACTCGCACATTCTCAAAAAATGGTCGCATATGCGACCAATTTGGTTGCAGTCTGAGCTCTGGAACCCTGAGTTAAAGTGTTGGAAAACAAAGGGGTAATCACGATAAAGTGGCTATTATTCGATAACCTGACTCCGCCAGATGGATTTGCTCCGCATATCCATCTGGAAACCTTCTGTTGAAGTAGTTTTGGTAAGGGGCGAAAATACTGGTTAGCTGATTGGCCTATGTTGGTGATAGACGGGCCAAATCAACCAATCAGATCAACGAAACATATGACGTACCGTAACTCTTGCCGAAACCAGTCGGGAGAAGAGCAAAAACATCTTTTCCTCTGAGAAAAGCCTCCAGAGCAGTGTTTTGCTCTTCTTTCAGCGAAGAAATACTCTGTAATTCCGATAAAACTTGCTCGATAGCCACGCTGATGCTAGTTTCCTAGACTGAACTGTCGCGCTTCTCGTTGCGTCACACCTCAACCCGCCTCAAAGCCAACGCTGATTGGACGTTCGTTTGGTGAATTGCTCCCAAATTTTCTTTAACGGAAAGTATCTAGACTGATCTGCGAGTGAAACCTTGAAAGCTCGCGAGATCAGGATGGTCTCACGAGGCTAATTATTCGGTACTATTAATTTAATTGTGTACATTTTGTGAAAACAGCAGTTTGAGCAACAGTTTTCACTGTCCTGAAAGAACCATTGAACAGAGATCTAATAACTTCCACTGTAGATCTTCTAGTATCTGCTATTAGAGATCTCCATTAACATATCGTTCCTCTTATTCCCGCTCAACAGCCTCTTCTCATATATCGCGTCTGTCACCTCTTAACTCCAGTCTCAACACCCCGGCTGTGTCTGCGTGCAGACATTTGGGCCTCTGGGACGCTGGCCCTGTTGCTCATATGATGCATTTGCTAACCAGCTGAAATGACCATAAGGTTTTAAGTGATCTCTGAGTAACAAGCCTTACAAGTGACTGCGAAAGAGCCTCGGATGGCACATTTTGTCATTCTGCGTTTGGCAGGTTCCCTCTCGGGGTCCATAAAGACCCCCTAACCCTTTTCTTCCAGTTTTTTTTTTCATCACAGCTTGGGTTTCAAATATATCCATTCTGCTGTGATATTTTCAGAAGGCCTACCTGCTGCTTAAAGTGGCCTGGATCTATTTCCCAGTTTTCGTCAGAGCTGCAGGAGAGGGATTTCTGTGCTGTATGAAGGAAAATGGAGAAATGTAATGCTGAGCTCTCCTCCGATTAGCTCCTCTGAGTGACATATATTCAGGAGTGGCTAAAATTGATGTCAGGCTTAGGAAAATGTACATCTTTCCGCTTTATTGAAATACTATTCACATTTTGTAAGCATATTGCTTAGTTGTTATCTGAGTCATTTGTTTTATTTGTAGAAATGCCAAATAGTGCAGACATCATTTTTGGCCGGGCTCTTATTCAAAGAATTGATGAATGTGTGCAAAAACAAGGGGAAACCAACACAATATTAATAACTGAATAACTAAATTCCTGCGAGCGTTTTGTTTTTTGCATTTTTGGTTTGCTTAGTAAAATGAAACCTGTAGCTGTACTTTTTTTTTTGGCAAGATTCAGATTTGATTTACATTGACAAAGTTGTCCGTACAATTTGTAACTGACAAAGTGAGGAAATTGACAATTAACATTTTTTTTTAGTCTACTACAGTAGATTATGGGGTGATATTAGACAGAAAATCAGCCTGTATCGGTCTACGACTTAGCAGAAGCCTGAATGCTTAAAAACCAAAATACAATAGAAGAAAGATACAATTGAAACAAATATTGCTTTAAAATTTAATGCAAGTCTATATGAAGAGTTCAGATGCAAAAGCCTCTAAGTGCCTTTTGAAATTTTCTTCTAAAATGATAATTTTTATCAAGCTTATATATTCAAGTTCAGTAATTTCACTTAAATGACAATTAATAGGTAATCATCATTGCAATTTAAGTGAAATTACTGAACTTAAATATACAAGCTTGATAAAAATGATCATTCTAGAAGAAAATTTCAAAAGGCACTTAGAGGCTTTTGCATCTGAACTCTTCATATGTATCCATCCAACCGCCTACTACAGAAATTGAATCATCAAATGTAAAATGAAACAGCGTAGTCTTCACTGTAAGAATTCAACTTGCTTACAAAAGTCCCTCAGTCAAAAGCAGTGAGTAATTGTCTTTTTGTCTTTTGTTGTTTGATTAACATTAATGACGCTGCAGGATGTATATTAGGCTGCTATCACTTTAATGCCTGGTTCAGATTACCCGATTTTTTTTTGTCTGTTACAATAGTCACTGTGTCAGATTACGCGATTTTGGTTCCTAAAATCTTGTCGTGTCGTGGACAAGACACATGTCAGACTACACGTTACTTCCCGACCAGTCATCGCATGCCGTGTTTAACGGCGCGCGTGATGTCATCGAGAAGGCGACACTCATAGCGAGTGAGTTCCTGGATTGCTCGGCATTGCCTTTTCAGCGTGAGAAATACCAACCCGATCTCACGACCAAGTCGTACGAATTCGACGAATGATTAAAAAGTGGCTAATTCGTAACAATTCATACGACCTCACTCGTACGAATTAGTACGATTTTTCTAAATCGTGCATATTTTACGAATTGGCCAATTCGTATGACCCCTTACCCCGCCCCTAAACCTAACTGTCACGAGGGTTTAGACAAATCGTACACATTCGTACGAGTGAGGTCGTACGAATTAGTACGAATTACACACTTTTTAATCATTCGTCAAATTCGTACGAATTGGGCGTGAGATAGTGTTGGAAATACACGGTGTGGCGTGAGTGTGTGAACTGGTTGAATTGCGTGTGTTTCACGGCCATTGCGTGAGACTTGAGAACCCTGCTCGAAGAGGACAGTATGGGCTGTCAATCCTCCAAAGAGAACTTGAGGTAAAATATTGTTTTCTTATATATTTTTACTTCTAGTTTTAACGTTAGCACCATCGTCTCTCTTTCGTTTTGTCTTTTTTGAAAGTTGTATACGGAAAAGCTTGTGCTCCTATTGGTCAACCTCATACATGTGACGGAACCGTCGTGGACGACCGTTAAAAAAATTAAACATGCTAGTCTTTTTGTCGTAATGTTGTTGAAGCATCGCAGACGCGACATAGGTTGTCGCCCACTATGACACACTATACGAGATGATACGATCGAATCTTGCGTCCCGACGCCCGTTGTCGTTTACAAATCCCCTCGACACCCTACGTCAAACGAATCGTGCCAAAATTGGGCTAAAATCATGTAATCTGAACCAGGCATAGGCTATGACCGAATGCTCAGATCCAGTTCAACACATTTTGACATATTTTAAGGAGTAAAAGCACACCACTGGAAAGGTAAGAAATTGGGCACAATAATCATTTTATCTCGCATTTTAATAATCGATGGTGGCTGAAATCGATCAATTAACTTATTTTCGATTTAATTGTTTATTGCTTTGCTTTTGTTTGCTTTCGTTCGTCTTCTCTCACATGATGTTTTACAGCATATGGCTGATGCTCCTCCTCAGGATAGTGTGATGAAGCAGTCTTGTTTTTTTGTCCGCTGTGTTTGTGTTAGACTGAAAATAGAGTTGAAGGCTGCAGGTGCGTGTGCATGAACGTGTGAGCCGTGGCTCTGTGGTCGTACACCGGGTGTGCGCTTGGTCAGTCTCACCAGGTGATGGGCAGGTGCCGCCCCCCTCAACACACACCATCTTCCTTACTTCCTGCCAAACACTTGTCTCCTGCCAGCGAATGGGATCTTGGCACATGAGCCCTGCACTGTGCCACAGTCTGCCCACCTCCCGCAGGCTCTACAAGAGGTTTCCCATTGAATGGATGGTCAATCATGCGGGCATTGTTCTTAAATCCTGTTAATACCTGAAGTTAGCATCTGTCTCTGATCATAAATGGATGGCACCAGCTGCTGGCGTGAATGGTGTCCAGTGTTTCTTAGAGACTTAGAGACTAGGTGGTTCTCGTATGACATTTGTAATGGAAGCACTATGTGTCATTCTGTAATGTAATGTAGCATTTACTGCTCACACTCTCAGAAATAAAGGTACAAAATCTGTCACTGGGGCTGTACCTTTTCAAAAGGTAAACTTTTGTCAATTTTAGGTGTTAATATGTACATTTTAGGTGCTAATATGTATATTTTAAGTGTTAATATGTACATTTTAGGTGCTAATATGTCCATTTCATGAGCTAATGTGTCCATTTTAGGTGGTAATATGTCAATTTTAGTTGTTAATATGTACATTTTATGTGATAATATGTACATTTTAGGTGCTAATGTACATTTTAGGTGCTAATATGTACATTTTAAGTGTTAATATGTACGTTTGTGCTAATTTGTACATTTTAGGTGCTAATATGTCCATTTCATGAGCTAACATGTACATTTTAGGTGCTAATATATTCATTTTAAGTGTTAATATGTACATTTTAGGTTCTAATATGTCCATTTCATGAGCTAATATGTACATTTTAGGTGCTAATATGTACCACTAAAGTACCAATATTCAGCCTTTGGGTACAAAAGTGTACCTTTTGAAAAGGTACAGCCTCAGTGACAGCTTTTGTACCTTTTTTTCTGAGAGAGCATGCTGGGCGAAAGCCAAAAACTGGGGTTTTAAACATTGCCAGCAGGGTTATTATGGTTAAGTAAAAAAAAAAAAAAAAGATACTTCAAATAAAAGAAATATTATATAGTTGCCAAAGCTACATTTGTGAATTTGTGTAACTTGATGTACTAAAATAACTACAATGGAAACTGAAATAAAAACTAAAAGCTATAGAGACGTGAAAACCAATAATAAAAAAGATCTATCTATCTATCTATCTATCTATCTATCTATCTATCTATCTATCTATCTATCTATCTATCTATCTGTCTGTCTGTCTGTCTGTCTGTCTGTCTGTCTGTCTGTCTGTCTGTCTGTCTGTCTG
Organism: Cyprinella venusta; assembly: GCA_038021265.1. Classification (NCBI taxonomy): domain Eukaryota; kingdom Metazoa; phylum Chordata; class Actinopteri; order Cypriniformes; family Leuciscidae; genus Cyprinella; species Cyprinella venusta. Next base: position 33,608,990 of record CM075867.1, on the reverse strand, counting down.
TCTGTCTGTCTGTCTGTCTGTCTGTCTGTCTGTCTGTCTGTCTGTCTGTCTGTCTGTCTGTCTGTCTGTCTGTCTGTCTGTCTATCTATCTATCTGTCTCTCTCTCTCTCTCTCTCTCTCTCTCTCTCTCTCTCTCTATATATATATATATATATATATATATATATAAATATATATATAAAATATTAGCCTTTACATTTATATAAAGGCCTATACTGTTTCTTGAGTGTAGAAAACACTACTTATTCAAAGAACCAGTTCTCTATTTACCTTTGCTTTGCAAATAGGCAGACAGTCCAAACTGCATAAACCGCCTCATTCACAATAGAGATTCATGAGGTTTTATCGGCAGCTTGAGGATCCAATGGAGATAGGAGGTTTAGTCACAAGCTATTTATACTTTTCACTGGTTAAATATTTGCAAAACCCACAGACAGATACAGAGAAAGTGAGTTAAATACTGTTCTGAGTGTTCTCATAAAGTGCAAAGCCCTTCTATTGATGGGACTGTGGCCACTGTACCATAGCGAAGCTCATCGCAGTGTTTACAGTGCAGAAGAAGCTTTAATGACAGATGCCTTATCAGCTCCAAAAATATGCATCTTCAGTCTCCAAGCAGACCCAGTTCTGTACCAGATCTTTCTCACAGACTGGGAACCAGCAGACTGAAGCTCAATTCCTACAAACTGCAAAAAGCTAAAAATACCTAGCAGGAAAAAAAAAAAAAAACACTGGCTGAAATAGCTCATTATATTAAGAATAAGCGATTTATTTCGAGTTATGAATATTCATAATCAACGCTTCGTCCGCCATCTTTGGCTGCCTTCAAAAGACAAAGCCATTTACACAAACAAACACACAGGGGCTAATTACATCCTCATCTACAAATGACTCCAGCTTAGACTGGTATTAATAAAAACTCATTGTTGCTTCCTGAGGGCTTAACACATCCGGACTGCCACACAGAGATCCAACGACAGGAATATTTAGGGAATTAAAGCCTGATTCGGGTACAACCAGAGGCACGGAGCTAAAAATAGAGCCTGCAGGCTGCTGGTGACACGCTCTGCTTGAGGTCACCTCGTCCTGCCTCTCCAGTGCAGTTTGTATTTGTGTGAAGGGTATGTGTGTACAAGTGTATAACATGAGATCAGTGAAGCCAAAGAGAAAGTACTCTGTATTAACTCTGCATTTGTGAGAGTACTCTATGCTTAATGCTCTATTACATAAGCATCACTCAATCTCTTTACATATAGCATATACAGGGCAGCACACTGGATGTCAAATGTTGTTATATTCCCCACTCCCATGCATGCTCTGTAATCACAGGATACGCCTTCCTGTAATGGGGTGATCAAGTGTCCAATCTAATCATGTGCTTTAAAAAAACAGCTCCACTCCGAAACCTTTCAGTCTGCCTTCAATATGGGCAGCTGTCTTCGAAGACATCAATTTATGTTTTTATTGAACATTGCTGATTTTGTTTAAAGGGATACTCCGCTTTTTTTTTTTTTGGGGGGGGAAATAGGCTCATTTTACCACTCCCCCAGAGTTAAACAGTTGGGTTTTACCATTTTCGAATGTATTCAGCTGATTTTTTGATATTTAGAAGAATATCAGTAACCAGACAGTTTCTGGTCTCATTGACTTCCATAGTATATTTTTTTCCTACTATGGAAGTCAATGAGACCAGAAACTGTCTGGTTATTGATATTCTTCCAAATATCAGAAAATCGGCTGAATGGATTTTAAAACTCAACTGTTTAGCTCTGGGGGAGTTGTAAAATGAGCCTATTTCCAAAAAAAAAGTGGAGTGTCCCTTTAAATCATGGGCCGAGCTTAGTCTCGGCCTCAGATGTCACACCCATGGACCACTGGCTGATGCATTAGGCACACCAAATTGGAAACACTTAGAGTTTCGAAGTCATTGTCGGATTGGTTGCATTCTACAGGATTTCCGCGAGACGTGCGTGTCGCGTTCTTTAATGGTCCGCCGGGAAACAAAGCCGTAGGGACGCCAAACCCCCTCATGGAAAAAGAAAGCCGTCGTGTTTACAGCAGTGACAATGAGCGCCTAACCAGGATCAACTAAAACGCTTGATTTTCAAAAGTATGTGTAGTTTGCGGCGCCATTGTTGCAGTAAACTTGAATTAATAATTTATTAGATGCGCCGGTCTGTTATTGTGGGGATATCGACTTTACATTTTTACACCTCTTAACATCACGAGGAACCAAACAAACTGTGATTGGTTGCTTTACATGTGGCTCAGATGTCCTGTTGGCCAATGAAAGCTGCTATGGAGTCCAGAACTCCCGCCGTCAGTCTGAAGGTCTGGTTACGCGAGACTAGGCCGAGCTGGTCGAGCTATTGGAAGTGTGCCTTACAATCTTGTCTTGCAAGCAGCTTGTTAGGTTTTGGAACAGAACTAAAATGAGATCAAACAACAAAAGGAAAAGCAAGATTTTCTAAGGTTTCTGATTTTGTCAATTTTTACAATCGTCTTTCACTGATGTTGGATGATCCAATTACCTCGCTAGCAGACAACCGGTGTTATTTAAGCATTATTGAGACACTATTATAGTTGTTATAGGTATTTCTTTTATTATTAGTAATTAGTTTTAAGGGGCCATGCCCTGAAGGGGCTTACTATTGGAATTCGTCAGTTTACTTTATTATTATTTCTCCCCAATGGGAGTCTAAGGCAGTCCTATGAACAGAACATAGGAAAATGAGAAGAAATTGGCACACGTGTACTAATGCTAATGAATAGTAATCTGACCGACTTTGAGGTCTCTAGGACGAGATCACTTTTCAAATGGTTATGAAATTTTGAACCCTTTGTTCGAGAAAAAATAAACGTACAGTAGTAAACCTGATTCCTCTCATCATGCTGATCATATCTTAGGATAGGTATTGGTAATGACCTTCCGACTTAAAAAATCTGAAAGATTTTGTTCTATAAAAAAATCCATTCCTTCATGAAAACTACAGAACAATTCAAAACTTTAAAAGTAACTCTTAATTTTTAAATTTATTATATTTCTTATAATGTTTTAGCTACTTTTTGACCTCATTGCTCCCTTACTGTGCGTTCACACCAGATGCGAATAGCGTGTCAAATTCGCGCCTACCGCATCTAGATATACGTCTGAACACTTTGAATCCATTCGAGCATCAAGAGCGAAATTGACGTGTGTAAAAAAACCCAAAAGTTTGAAGCGAAATTTAGGCGCGTCGGAATCGAAATCCGTTGGCGGCCATCTTTTTTATGTTAATCGAGCATTCTTCAAGACAGTCACCACTCTGTATTTGCTCTGGAGAGCAGAACAGCGGCATAGGGATCATCGTCGCCGTATTTGTCTCTACCAGACCCTTTTGGCGAGTTTCACTATTTGCTCACTCCAGGAGTTTCGCCTGGATGACGACCGCTGTCAGTGGTACTTCCGCCTGTCCCGCGCCCAGTTTGATGACCTGTTCGATACTAGTATGCGATACTATTAATTGTGATTGGATGTATTGAATAATAAAAATAAAATAAATAAATAATTGAATCATTTATGACAATCAAACTATTGTTAACGTTTAATGTGACAACACATTAAACTATTGTTAATTTACCTTTGGTATTTAGTGGAGAAGCGTGAATACCAGTAAATAATCTGTAAAACCAATTATCGATCTATCACATTATCTAATGTTTCATCCCCTCCCCTCAAACATCTTGTTTTGGGTAAAAAGTAATGCATTTAGTGTGGCAGATTTTCCCCGTCGACTAATAATCGCTCATTTAATTAACTTAAGCAATCAGATCAGAACGCAAACAAAATGAGCATTATATAAATACCAGCCTTTTCTAGATAGACTACATAAACAAGTCATGTTTGAGGTCGGATGGCTCTTTTTTGTGGTCATTCTTTACCCTCTCGAAATCTTCCCACACTTTGGATTTTCTGCCCGACATATTACCGCATGGACCAGTTTTTTCCTGCGACTAGTGAAAATTTAGTCGACCAAACCTCCTCTTGTCTACTAACGTGTAGTCGACTATTGGGGGATAACCCTACAGATTGCAGAAGTAAAATGAGCTGTGAATGGTGTTTTGTGTTGGCTCTAATGTACCTCTGTGTGATGTGGCATGTGCTACTGTACGAGCAGAGAGGGACAAATAGTGTGTGTGTGTGTGTGTGTGTGTGTGTGATCATGTAATGGTGGCTCTCATGCCACACAGACAGACGGACTTCTCCTCATCTAGTCCATCAGGCTCTGGTGTCGTCTTTCTGCCATCTGCCACCGCCAGCCAGTCTGTCCATCTCAGTAACACACAGACACGTGCACACACACACACACACACACACACACACACACACACACACACACAGCTTCTACATCTATCAGCCTGTAGCATTTCACTCAACTTTTCTTGAACACCTTCTAAACTCAGCTGTGATTTTGATTGAGAACAAAAACTTTTTAGATGTTTTTGAACTCAGTGACTTTTGTGTGTGTGTGTGTGTGTAATATATATATATATATATATATATATATATATATATATATATATATATATATATATATATAATATCAATTATATATAAATCTATATACAGTATATACATGAAAATATTTCTTAAATATATACAAGCATGTGTGTGTATTTATATATATATATATATATATGAAGAGTTCAGATGCAAAAGCCTCTAAGTGCCATTTGAAATTTTCTTCTAAAATGACCATTTTTATCAAGCTTGTATATTTAAGTTCAGTAATTTCACTTAAATGACAATTAATAGGTAATCTTCATTGCAATTTAAGTGAAATTACTGAACTTAAATATACAAGCTTGATAAAAATGATCATTTTAGAAGAAAATTTCAAATGGCATTTAGAGGCTTTTGCATCTGAACTCTTCATATATATATATATATAAATATACACAGTGCACCCACATAATACTTTATATATATATATATATATATATAAGCATACATATATAAACATACATCTCCCAGATATATATACATATATATACATATTATGTATTCATTTTATAATATATAATATAATATACACGTCAACGTGCGATCATCAACGAGTGGATCTCTGAGCTGGTGTGATTGGGTGGAGGCGGTGCTCATTTGCATATTCATAGAACCGCATATATTTAATGAGGCAAGGGTGGAGATTCAAGATATTTTAAGGCATGAAGAATTTTTTTTCCCAAGGAAAAACGTTTAAATATGTAATTTTGGTGATCAAACATTAGATTGGGATTCTAGGGATGCGATTGTTGACTACTATGGGAGTTTAAAAATCCTTATTTTATCACGAGTCTTGAGAGTCAAAAGATGTGGGAATTCTGTTACTTTATCTTCATTTTGCCAGAGTGAATTAATGTTTGCTTCCATATCTGTTGTTTTTGTGTCTGCAAATGTGAATCTGGATCAGGATATGATACAGACAGAGACATATGTGCCTTAGACGCAGGGGGCTCTTGTCCCGTCTCTGCCTGGCTGTCTGTTTATGTCAATATGTTCTGCTTCTGGTCTACAGGGTACCGTTGATCTTTTCCTTACTTTTGTCCTGATGACAATCTATCGATATCGTAAGGGTTATTAGATAATATTGGACATTAGGGATATGTAATTGTGCATGCACATCTAATGTAGACTTAAAGGCGCACTGAAGTGCCTTGAAACTCACAGCTTAGTTTGATGTGTTTACGTAATTTCAGTCATTTCTGAAACGGGAAGCTAATGCTAATAGCGTTCAGTTTACCTCACAGAATGCAAGTCATAGTTGACAGAACCATGGAAGCGAATCCAAGCACAGATGATTCCTTGGATTCAATAGTAGAGGTTTGAATAAATTCTATCCATTTCATTCTTAACCAACATACAGTTGGAAAACGTATTAAAACTTGAGTGTTTGAGCAATCGAACACGCATCTCTAAGCCATTGTGCTCTGTGACGTGTAAACGAGGATCGCTTTGACTAGGTGGTATTTATGGCATAGGGGGCGGGACTTTAGATTCTAGAGTGCATTTGATTGGACAGAAGATGTAATAAGTAGCTAAAGTCCGTGGTGATGTCATAAAATTCCGTTATCCGTTTTAGCAGAAGTGAGAAACTGTAAGTTTTGAATGCTTATATCTCCGAAATTATTTTGTAACACACCTGCTTATTTATAACCGTAAGGCGAAAATATTCATACTATGACTACAAACTACATTTTTTATCTTTTAACCTTTAATCTTTAAAAAGATTTATTATTTAATAAGTGATACATTTAATATTTAGGAAATCACAAAATGAATTACCTTTTTTTATACTGTACATTAGGGCTGTCAAACGATTAATCGCGATTAATCACATCCAAAATAAAAGTTTTGAGTTTACATAATATATGTGGGTGCATTGTGTATAATATATATAAATACACACATGCATGTATATTTAAGAAAAAAAAATATTTATATATAAAATATTTATTTATATATAATATAAATTATTTTTCTTAAATATATAAATATTTATATATAATATAATATATATAATTATATAATTATAATTATATTTCTTAAATATATACAAGCATATGTGTGTATTTATATATATATATATATATATATAAAATAATTATACACAGTGCACCCACATATATTATAACTAGTCATTTTAAACTTTGTGTAAACATAAACTTTTATTTTGGATGCGATTAATCACGATTAATCATTTGACAGCCCTACTGTACATTGTTGTGATTTTTTTTATACCTGCCATTTATTTTGTATATATGTAAACACATAAGTAATTATGATATATGATGATTTTGTTTTAATAATATTAATTGTTAATATTGATGATATAGCAAATAAATGTTATCAATTGATTTAATATATATTTATGTAACAATGCACATCAATACATATTGCAGTATATAATTGACAACTGACGTCTTTTGTCCCTTAGTGGGAAAAACAAACACATACGTTACTAGTGAGACTATCCAAATACAAATATACAACACATACATGACTACATGTGTTACAAATAGCCAAAGCTCAAAGGAAAGAAAATGCATATTAACCTTTTTTTTTTTTCATTTTGACACTTTTGTACATTTAATGCGGCGAGTCATCATTATAACTGTCTTTCTAACCCTTGACCCGTGGCAGGAGTGCCCCTGACTGCAATGCTTGATGCATGCATGCTTTAATAACTGCAGTGCTGTGTTGGTGGGTGCAGTTCGAGATGCACTGTGGGTCTGATTAAAATGCCATGATGGTACAGGCTCTGCTCCTGTCTGGTCCAGGGAGGCTTCCAAAAATAGAGCGTGCATGCAGCGAGACGAGCCCAGGAACGTGCCGCGGAAGCACAAACAGCTTCCAGCCTTTGTTTATGCTCCTTCTCTTTAATGCCTCCTCCCATCTACATCCCTCAGGAGGAGAAAGCAGGAGGTGCGCTCACTGCCACAATCTAAAAAGCTTCCTTGTTCAGAGGGGACACCGTCGGAGGGCTCTTCCATGAATGTTTTATTTTTGCTGTGCAGCAGCATGTATTAATCATGACTTCTGTCTGGATGGCTGAAAATAGCATCATGGAGAGACGCAAGTTTGTTAAAAGCCAGAGGCCCGTGTGCTAGGCAACTTCAGTAGATCCTCATCTCACGCGTACCGATGTGCTGCAGGTTCCTCGGGTTCCTCGCTTCTCCGGACTCAGCGGGGTTCAGTGCCGGAGCGTGCTGGGTTTCAGAGGAGGATAATCAGGGCTGAGCGAGGTAATGCTGTGGGCTGTCTTGTTTATCTGCCTCCTGCTCCTCCAGCCTGAACTCGGACACCCTGTATCGGAGAGAACAAACACACACAGTAAACAGAGGAAGGCATCAAGACATGTTCAAGTTCAGTGGTTGTGTAACGTCTTGTCTGCTAAGATGTCTTCATCTTGTCAGCTGAAATCCCATAATTCTTTGCCATGTGGGTTGGGATAGGGCTGCAACAATAAACATTAAAATTGAAATTAATAATCAAAGTAATTGGCTCCAAAAATGTAATTTTTTTATATATATATTAATAATTTTAATTTATGTAAATATTATAATTTAGTAAGTATTTTTACTTCATTTTAAAATAACATTTTTTATGTTTTCAAAATGTTTATTTTTAAATGTAAATTTATACATTTTCATGGGTTTCAATATACAAAATGAAAATGTGAGAATGAAAATGTCCCTCTAAATTCAGTTCAGATGCTTTTTTTAATTGGTGATTTTTTATACATTTACTCTTTATTAACTCAGTAATTATAAAAGCAAATAAAAATAATAATTAATTGTGTTGAATTTTTTTTAAACTTTTTTAATATATTTGTTGGGCGCATTTATATTCTGCATAATTTATATATATATATATATATATAATTTAATCATTTTAATTATATTTTAATTCAATGTGTATTTTTACTTCATTTTAAAATATCAATTTTTTATGTCTTCAAAATGTTTATTTTTTAATGTAAATTTATACATTTTCATGGGTTTTAATATAAAAAATGAAAATGTGAAAATGTCCATCTAAATTCAATTCAGATGCTTTTTTTAATTGGAGATTTATTTATAGATTTACTCTTTATTAACTCAGTAATTATAAAAGCAAATAAAAATAATAATTAATTGTATTTTTTTTTTACTTTTTTAATATATTTGTTGTGTATGTATGTGTGTATATATATATATATATATATATATATATATATACAGGTATATATATGCATCTTTTGGAGATCTTTTTTGGATAAATTCTTACTCATATTTATGTACACAAGCTTTTTTTTTACCTGATTAATTAAATAAGTCATTAAGAAGTAATTCATGAGCATATTAATCAAAATAATCATTGAATCCAGCTTTATTTTCAGACACTAGCAGAGTTTGCTGAAGGCCTCAGTCTGAGGTGCACGTTCCACTGGAACAGCTCTTATCAGCTGGATGATTGATACACTCTGTTCTGATCTGAATTCACAGGGATAAGTGTAGCTCTTATCTAAACTGCTGTGTGTATTACATGAATGGAGGAGGTCACTTGGGTCCCGTCATTCAATGAGATCCAGAGATATGATTAAGTCCAAATGTATGAAGGCAGATTGGTTGATAGTCGAGGCTGGGAGTTTGGAGGAATGGCTCTCGTCTCAATTTTGGCTGTCTTGACTATCCAGGCTTTTGATTATAGGCATTTGGAGCTTACTTTGGACAAAGAGAAACCCACTTAGATAGGAAAAAACTCTGGATGATATGCAGATTGACCAACTATGGCTTGTTTTGGTCTTCTTTGATCATCAAACCACAGCAGTAGACATATCCACAAAAAAGCAAAAAACCCTATCTTATCTATCTATCTATCTATCTATCTATCTATCTATCTATCTATCTATCTATCTATCTATCTATCTATCTATCTATCTATCTATCTATCTATCTATCTATCTATCTATCTATCTATCTATCTATCTATCTATCTATCTATCTATCTATCTATCTATCTATCTATCTATCTATCTTATCTATCTATCTATCTATCTATCTATCTATCTATCTATCTATCTATCTATCTATCTATCTATCTATCTATCTATCTATCTATCTATCTATCTATCTATCTATCTATCTATACTCTAAAAAAATGCTGGGTTGTTTTAACCCAACGTTGGGTCAAATATGGACAAACCCGAAATGTTGGGTTAAAAATGTAATGTAAAAATTTAACCCAACTGCTGGGTTAGTCCATATTTGACCCAACGTTGGGTTAAAACAACCCAGCATTTTTTAGAGTGTATCTATCTATCTATCTATCTATCTATCTATCTATCTATCTATCTATCTATCTATCTATCTATCTATCTATCTATCTATCTATCTATCTATCTATCTATCTATCTATCTATCTATCTATCTATCTATCTATCTATCTATCTATCTATCTATCTATACTCTAAAAAAATGCTGGGTTGTTTTAACCCAACGTTGGGTCAAATATGGACAAACCCGAAATGTTGGGTTAAAAATGTAATGTAAAAATTTAACCCAACTGCTGGGTTAGTCCATATTTGACCCAACGTTGGGTTAAAACAACCCAGCATTTTTTAGAGTGTATCTATCTATCTATCTATCTATCTATCTATCTATCTATCTATCTATCTATCTATCTATCTATCTATCTATCTATCTATCTATCTATCTATCTATACTCTAAAAAATGCTGGGTTGTTTTAACCCAACGTTGGGTCAAATATGGACAAACCCGAAATGTTGGGTTAAAAATGTAATGTAAAAATTTAACCCAACTGCTGGGTTAGTCCATATTTGACCCAACGTTGGGTTAAAACAACCCAGCATTTTTTAGAGTGTATCTATCTATCTGTCTGTCTGTCTGTCTGTCTGTCTGTCTGTCTGTCTGTCTGTCTGTCTGTCTGTCTGTCTGTCTGTCTGTCTGTCTGTCTGTCTATCTATCTATCTATCTATCTATCTATCTATCTATCTATCTATCTATCTATCTATCTATCTATCTATCTATCTATCTATCTATCTATCTATCTATCTATCTATCTATCTATCTATCTATCTATCTATCTATCTATCTATCTATCTATCTATCTATTGTGTATAGCGTGCTTTGTTGGAGAATCCACTTTTCAGTACAGCAGAGATGATTCGTCATCATCTGGTTGTCAGTTGTGTGGGAATGTTTTTGCTGTGTTTCTGCCGCTCCGAGCAGGCTCGAGGACAGATTGGGCGTCTACAGAAGTGATGTTGGGGTAGA
>CM075867.1:33558174-33593174 GCA_038021265.1 Cyprinella venusta | reverse complement strand
TAGTGTTTGTTTATTGTGTGTATGTGTGTGCACTTAAAATTTGATTTATCACTTTTTATAATATTACAAAATCAATATATATCTACATTAGGGCTGTCAAACGATTAATCGCGATTAATCGCATCCAAAATAAAAGTTTGTGTTTACATAATATATATGGGTGCACTGTGCATAATTAATTTTTATATATAAATACACACACATGCATGTATAGTTAAGAAAAAAATATTATTTATATATGAAATGTTTATATTTATATTTAATATAAATTATATAGAAATCTATATGCAGTATATACATGAAAATATTTCTTAAATATATACAAGCATGTGTGTGTGTGTATATATATATATATATATATATATAATTATACACAGTACACCCTCATATGTAAACACAACCTTTTATTTTGGATGCGATTAATCGCTTGACAGGCTTAATCTACAATATGTACATATAATAGTATATAAATACATATTTTTTTATTTATATTTTTATAATACATTATTCTTAGTAAATTATGATTACTTTTAGTCTGTTTCTCATAAGTCTAATATAGCACTGGAACACAGCACATTTCACATTTAATTTAAAGTTAATTTAGTTTTAGTTATTTTAGTACTTTGAACTAAATGAAAGAGATTAATCTAGCTGAAATAATATATATATATATATATATATATATATATATATATATATATATTAGGGCTGTTAAACGATTAATCGCGATTAATCGCATTCAGAATAAAAGTTTGTGTTTACGTAATATATGTGGGTGTAGTGTGTATAATTATTTTGTATATATAAAAACACACACATGCATGTATATATTTAAGAAAAATCTGAAAGTATATACTTTATGTATATTTATACATAATTAATGTTATGTATAAATATAAATATTTGATATATTAAGAACACATTTTTCTTAAATATATACATGCATGTGTGTCTATTTATATATACAAAATAATTATACACACTACGCCCACATATATTACGTAAACACAAACTTTTATTTTGGATGCGATTAATCGCGATTAATCGTTTGACAGCCCTAATATATATATATATATATATATAGAAATGTTTTCTTTTCAGATAATGTACTTTTAAGTAACGCCAACAACAATAAAAAAAAACCAGTGTTTTTCTTGTTTTAGTTTTATTTAACGATAACAACCCTCTATTGAACTACTTCTGTGTTGTTTTCTATTATGCTTTTGCATCCCATTCATTGTAATTGTTTTGAAAAATCAATCCGCACAGGCAATTTTCTACTTTTTTGTTCCACCGAAGACAAAAAAATCATTTTGATGAATGCCAAAATGCTCATTTGAATCTGTTGAAATTTTCAGGGAGGAAAAAAAACCTGAATGTCTGAGTATGTCTGAATGTCTGTGCTATACTCTGTCTGTCTTATGTCTTATTTATGTTGTAGACGGCCTTTGTGTGGCCCTGGCGTGTGAGTTCATTCAAGCATGTTTGTCTGCATCTGTGTGTCTGCTGAGAGCTTGAATCATCACAGTGTGTTATTCTTACAGTTTGTGTGTGTTAAAGCCTTATAGATGCACACACACACATTCTGGTCAAGTAATGCTATGACCTTTTCATGCATTCACACATAATTCGCTCACTCGTACACACTCTTCCTCAGAGGAGGCTTGTGAAAGCGTACTGGCTCTCGCGAACGTGCTGGGCAGATCTCCTGCTACGAGGGCGGAAAATGAATTGAAAATGAAGATGAGCTGTTGGCGACTTGTTAAACGCCCACACCTCTGAGCTCCAAACCGGCCTTCTCCAAAAAAAAAAAAAAAACATGCAAATGCATCTGCTCTTTATAGCGATTTTATCCCATGCATTTTTGGAGAGGCTTTTTGCAGCTTTATTGCAGTCAAGTTCAAACTTGCATCTCTACAGTGAGAAGCGAACCAAGGCCATCCACCTTGCTTGTGGACACTTTTAAAAAAGAATTGGGTTATCTGTTTGTGGTTAGCCAATGGAAGCATGAATGAATGATGCTTTTGTATAGAGATTTACTACAGTATGTACTACTGATCACCCAAAGCATTTTACAATCATGTATTTCCTCTACCACCACCAGTGTGGAGCGTCCACTAAACACATTTAAATACATTTTACCATGTTTAAAGTTGGCATGAAGCGGAAGTTGCATGTCCTTTCTTCCCTATTGTGATCCATATGTGAGTGAAACAGCTCTCTGATCTAGAAAAAATGTTGGGCTGGACTTGATTTTGTCTATTGGAAATTGATTGGATTGTTGTGGTTTGCTATTGGTCGATCTCATGAGAGTGGCAGGTTGTCCCGCCCCCACGCCATGTCATCAGAAAAGAGAAGAGGTATCGCTACAAGAGTTCATTTTGATTAAAGATTATATGACACATTTTTAAAAAAATTAAGAGCACAGGTAAATCATTTATTTAAAGGGATACTCCACTTTTTTTGGAAATAGGCTCATTTTACCACTCCCCCAGAATTAAACAGTTGAGTTTTACCGTTTTCGAATCCATTCAGCCAATTTTCGGATATTTAGAAAAACATCAGTAACCAGACAGTTTCTGGTCTCATTGACTTCCATAGTAGGAAAAAAATATACTATGGAAGTCAATGGTTAATGGTTACTGATATTCTTCTAAATACCCGAAAATTGGCTGAATGGATTCGAAAACGGTAAAACCCAACTGTTCAACTCTGGGGGAGTGGTAAAATGAGTCTATTTCCAAAAAAAGTGGAGTATCCACTTTAAAAGCAAGAATTGCCTATTTCAGATTTTCTAATCATTTATGTATAATTTTTAGTAACAACTTTGGTCTAGTTTTTCATGAAGATGATGTGCAGTTGTGTGTGACTGCTGGTCGTCTGAAGAGGAGGAGGCTTTGAGAACATGATTCACACAGGAGATGATGAACTTTATGAAGACAGATTTGTTTGCATATTAAGTAGCCTGACTGAGCGAGCATTTCATTCAGAGGGTGGCAGTAAGAAGTGTGTGTGTATTTACACCACAAATGTCTTCTAAACATGGCCGTGTATCTGAGCAATATGTTGAATATTCACAATAACTTTGATTTTTTAAAGCACTTTTAAGCACTTTCTTAAAGACAGCATCATTCATTAGTTTTGTGATCCTTCACTTTCTTGAGAGATATTTTGTCTTCAATATAAACTTCAATAACGACATTAGTTTTTAAAATCATTTTCATGAAACATTTTCAAATATTTCAATGATTTTATAAACACTTAATTTATTGAAAACATGTAAAATAGATTTTTACTGTATTTTACTATCAAGAGATTATCAGAAGGCTGGAAAATATTGAGAGAATATTGCATCCAGTGATGTGTGTTGTTATGTGTTGTTGTTGTTGTGTGTGTGTGTGTGTTTGGGGTTCAGGCCCTACAGCGATAAGCTTGGATAGTCCACCCGGTGCTCCCAGAGTCCTGTTTTATCACAGCGCTGCCTCTTTATTTAGAGCACTGAATTATAGATGAGCTCTTAAGTGGAAGAGAGAGACACAAACAGCAGTACAGATAAGAAGAGAGAACAGGGACAGAGCTTGGCTCCTGACGGGTGTGACCCGTATGCTAATGCCTGAAATGCCCTACCTTATTCAGTCTGATTTTTCCCTACCTTTTTAATTTTGTTTCCTCACTTTATATCTGACATCATCCAAAAAACAAATATATATATATATATATATATATATATATATTAGGGCTGTCAAACGATTAATTGCGATTAATCGCATCCAAGTTAAAAGTTTGTGTTTACATAATATATATGGGTATATGGGTATATAAATAAACACACATGCTTGTATATATTTAAGAAATATTTTCATGTACGTATATCCTGTATATAGATTTATATATAATTTATATTATATATAATTGTATATATTTTGTATATATATATATTTTTTTTCTAAATATACATGCATGTGTGTATATATATATATATATATATATATATATATATATACAAAATAATTATACACAGTGCACCCACATATATTATGTAAACACAAACTTTTATTTTGGATGCGATTAATCGCGATTAATCGTTTGACAGCCATAATATATATATAATTTTTACTTGAACCTACATCTCTTGCTATCAATTACTTTAGCACATGTGCAAACTGCTATAACACATTTATAATAATATAATTTATGGACACTTTTAAAGGATGTAGATGATGAGTTTTGACACATTTTGCAGCACTAATGTAATCTTCATACTGAAACGGTGGCATGCTTTTAAGAGTTATGGAGATTTAACAGTCACCTTGTCTCCACTATAAGGACACTTTCTTTGTGTGGCTGAAAGATTCTTTTGGCTTACGGTGCATTTCTCTTTCACTTTCTCTCACTGTCCTTCCCTGTCCGCTTCTCCCTGAAGAAAAGGGTCATTGCACTGCTCCACCTCTCTCTCTATCCCTCTATTCTTTTCGCTCTCTCCAGGACTGGCTGAACTCCAGAGGGGATGGAGTCCAGCCAGGTCAGTTAGGCGGACTGATACGCACCGCTAAAGCCAAGAGGGCGGGATGGGTCGAGGGCGGAGCTTAACTGCTATCCCAACAGCCCTGCGCAATCCTACAACAATTCAGCACACGTTTTAGTGCTTACTATGAAACCCATATTGCATAGCGATTTCTCACTCTGCTGATTCAACACCAAAAAATGCATTTGACCAAAACTTTTGCTGACACAAGTTTAGACTATTTATAATCGAAATAGAGATCAATTGAGTCATGAAGTAGAGGTACGTGGTATGTCAAAAATCGTGTTGCTCCATAGTCATGGTGATTGTGCATATCTATGGTTTTCTTACACTACCACTGTCTTGGACTAATTGTTTAAATCCATTCGCTTACTAGTTCATTGGACTGAAAATTCTCCTGGAGTTTAATGGCTTAAAATGATCTGATCACAAACAGAAAAGGGAAATCAGGTTAAAGGCTTAGCTACCATAGAAATTACCAGGGTTACAGGTGCTTGCGCCATCATAGATGCTCAGTAACATAAACTCCCGACTCCTACTGTATATCTTACTATGTGACGCAAGTTACGCTTATGACACAATTTTGCGTGCCTCAGTAATTTATTTGCGTTAAATTATTTTGATGCATTAACGCATTAATGTTGACCGCCCTTATATATATAGATATGGTTGTGATAGAAATTATTGCAAATCAGGTTTATTGGCAAAATGTAGTCTTTCAGCTATTTGCAGTGAACAAATCAAACAAGAGTTATTGAAATAGCTCAACACAACAAATGTTTCAAGTGGTTTCTGCTAAATTTACTGAAAATATAACTTTTAATGACTTCGGCAGTCTCAAAATTATTCACCCCCCTGAGTAGAATCCCTCACAACAGCACAAATCTGCAAAACTGTTGTCTCAAACACACCTGACTAATCAAGGGCTTCATTAGTTGCACAAGGTGTGTTTGAGCTAGAACACACTTAATATCTGAACTGGCTAAGTTTTAAAGGAAGCTATCAAAGGTTGGAACCAGATTTCTGAGAAGACTGGTTCAGAAAAACCCTTGTGACTGCAAAAGACCTGCAGCAAGACTTGGTGGCAACAGGCACTGATGTTTCAGTTTGCACAGTAGGCACGTACTAAACGCATGCGGTTTCCATCCCAGAACTCCAAGACGTAAACTAAAACTGACCCAAAAGCACAAGAAAAGTAGTCTCCAATTTGCTCAAAAACCTTATAAATAACCCACTGAAGTTTTGGGAATCTGTTCTGTGGAGCGATGAAACAAAACTGGTACTTTTCGGCTCTATGGATCAGCGCTATGTCTGGAGGAAGAATGAAGAATTTGCTGAAATGAACACTCTGCCTACAGTTAAGCAAGGTGGGGCTTGTGATACTCTGTGGCTGCTTTATATCCTCTGGCACTGGAAACCTGCAGCCTGTGGAAGGCAAGATGGATTAATTGAAGTATCTGGAAGTCCTAGGAGATAATGTCATGCCGTCAGTGAGGAAGCTGAAGCCTGGGAGTCATTGGACCTTCCAACAGGACAGTGATCTCAACCATACCTCAAATTCCACCAAGGCTTTGGTTGCAGAAGTAGTCCTGGAAGTGGTCATCACAGTCACCTGACTTGAACCCCATATATAATCTCTGGTGGGATTTATAGAAGGTGGTTGCAGCACACAAACCCAAGAATATTACTGAACTGGAGGCCATTGCTCATGAGGAATGGGCTTAGATTCCTCAGAAATGCTTGTCAACAGCAAACGGGTGTCATACTAAGTACTAAAGATGCTTGCCATGAAGTGGTTGAATAATTTTGAGACTGCTGAAGTCATTAAAAGTCGCATTTTCAGTTGAATTTGGGGAAACCACTTGAAACATTTGTCATACCACCCAGTCCTAAATGAAAAGGTCTTCAACAGCCGTTACAGCAGAATGTTTTAAGCTCTGTAGGCTGTGAGAGGGAGATGGTTCTCAGAGGAAGTCACCCGTGTACAGTACATGAGTTTTTGGAGGAAGGACGCTGCCTGGTCCAGGTGCCAGCCCTCACAGATGGTCATCATGCCTCCTGCCTGGCCCTCTGAACGTGGCACCCGTGTCCAGCTCAGAGCTGCCAAGCAAAGTGGTCGGCAGGCAGTAGACGGCTATTCTGTCAGGACTTTTGCACTCAGATCTCATTCATACATGTTCTTGAATCTGGTGTTGGTTCCTACACATTATCCTCAGTAGTTGTTTTTCTAGGTGTTAGCAATCAATTTTACTGAGATTTTTATTTAGTTATTCATTTTTTACTGCGGTTGTTCAGTTTGTAATCAATTATCAGTTTCTAGGGGACATTTCATTCGTCTGATGTCTACTTAAGGTGATGTCTACTTAACACATGTTATCACTGTGAAGCTTCTTTGATACAATCTTTATTGTAAAAAGCGCCATATAAATAAAGGTGACTTGACTAATCAAATAGTAAGAATAAATAAATGGATTATATATATATATATATATATATTATTTATTATTTATATATATATATATATATATATATATATATATATATATATATATATATATATATATATATATATATATATATAATTGTATTATATTTGGATAATATAAATAATAATTTAAATTATATAAAAAAATATTTTTATAATAAATAATGTCCCCACTGCACAATATTATTATAAATAAAATTATTCTGGTTTTGAACCATTAAGTGTTTTTGAATTATGATGTTATTTTCATATAAAACAATAAACAAAATCAATTTTCAACTATACTATCATTATAAAATCTAATTTAATGAATCTAACAATTTATTAATTTACAATTTATGTAATATTTGTAGTAATTGCTTTAGAAAAAAATACATTTAAGTATTTACATTAATTACAGTATTTCTGAATAAATAAACATTATGATGTGTTACAGTAATGATGGGTGGGTGATGAGTATGCTTAGTTGTCATGAAAATAATATAACTGCAACAAATACAAAATATACATTGGAATAAAACCAGGTTCTTGACAGGTTGTTGAATTAAACAGTTTGTTTAGTAATTTAGTCTCTTAATTTCTCCTTCCTTCCTTCCTTCCTTCCTTCCTTCCTTCCTTCCTTCCTTCCTTCCTTCCTTCCTTCCTTCCTTCCTTCCTTCCTTCCTTCCTTCCTTCCTTCCTTCCTTCCTTCCTTCCTTCCTTCCTTCCTTCCTTCCTTCCTTCCTTCCTTCCTTCCTTCCTTCCTTCCTTCCTTCCTTCCTTCCTTCCTTCCTTCCTTCCTTCCTTCCTTCCTTCCTTCCTTCCTTCCTTCCTTCCTTCCTTCCTTCCTTCCTTCCTTCCTTCCTTCCTTCCTTCCTTCCTTCCTTCCTTCCTTCCTTCCTTCCTTCCTTCCTTCCTTCCTTCCTTCCTTCCTTCCTTCCTTCCTTCCTTCCTTCCTTCCTTCCTTCCTTCCTTCCTTCCTTCCTTCCTTCCTTCCTTCCTTCCTTCCTTCCTTCCTTCCTTCCTTCCTTCCTTCCTTCCTTCCTTCCTTCCTTCCTTCCTTCCTTCCTTCCTTCCTTCCTTCCTTCCTTCCTTCCCTCCCTCCCTCCCTCCCTCCCTCCCTCCCTCCCTCCCTCCCTCCCTCCCTCCCTCCCTCCCTCCCTCCCTCCCTCCCTCCCTCCCTCCCTCCCTCCCTCCCTCCCTCGTCATGACTATGGTGTGGTGTCCGTTCTACATAAACACATCTATCAATCTCTGTATGTTCTTCTGACGGATTGACAGCTTGGCCGAGTGTTTTGATTGATTGACGGATGTATCATTCCTCAGCAGTCCAAGTCCATGAGTCCAGCTGTCTGTCAAACCGGCCATAGTGGCTTGTTAGAAGGGCATTGCGTAATGCTCTAAATGTTGCCAGGCCCAGAGCAGATCAATACGAACCTCCGTCCACCACGCCACACACAGCCCTTTCTAAGACCTACAGGAGAACAGTTGCCGCCCATTATTTTCTGGCTGAACTCGGAGTCGAATTGCAGTTGTGTAATGCTATGTCACCAAATGGAATTGTAGAATAAATGACTTTTCAAACAGGTTTTTCCGAACGTTATGTTCATTTTCAATGGTTTGGGCAAACAGATGACAATCGTTGAGCCAATGTTGCTATGTTGGGCCGTTCAAACAAACAGGCCAATGTTTAAAATACCACAGTGTTTAGACTTTATTGGGAAATCAATCTACAGCTTACTTAAAGTTGTCTTTGCACATTATAGTCAACATAAAACAGCATTCACAACCCATTTTACATCCGTGATGTGCTTTATTTTTTAAGTCAAACGAGATAGTCAACTAGAAACTTATTTATCTGGTCTCTATATTGTCCAGTGCTATTGTAAACTAAAACTATTAAAAATCCTTTTCAGATATTGAACTAAAGTTGAAAAATGTAAGTACTAAACTTACTAAAAATAAAATGAAAGCTAAATAGTAATATAAAAAAAGCACATAAAGTGACTATAAACATGTAATTGATCATTTTTAAAAACACTTCAATATTAAATAAATAATGCAAAAATAACACTGGCAGTTTAATGTTTTAGATTTCAGACGGGTGCTCATGAGCGCCCCCTTTTTGTCTCGATGCACTTTTTTTTGTGTGAGTCAGTTATCAGAACTAAATAACTAAATGCCAACATTTAAAAATAACACGTTAAATTGAAATGTCATTTGTTCCCATTTCTTAGTAGATGTTTGAAAAATGTTGCTTAACTTCGTTTATTGATTTGATTTTAACATCAGAACAATTCAGTAGTGTAAACTGATGGAATGGACTGTTTGGTTCTGGTCGGGCTCCTGTCGTGTGCTCTTTCACGATCACATGTCTGTAACAAGATGAGAGCAGGATATTAGATGGACTAATAGCTGAGAGGAATAGGTCTTTTCCTGGAAGCAGCGAGGCCGTTATTGCAAACACTCGGAGAGAGAAAACAATCCTGCTGTAAAGTTACCCGCAGATACACACAGACCATGTGCTTCCCCACAAGCATGTTTTCAAACAGCCGTTATTTCCTGATGGCTGCTGAGGTCCAGACTGGCTTTTGGTTTCCGGCTGAGTGGACGATACCAAACCTAATGTATTCGCCTCTGTCTTGTTCTTGAAGAGCAGTAACTACGCACCATGCAAATGGATGGGATGTGTTTTAGTGGGTTGTGAGTTTTGTATGGCTATTAGGGGGAGTGTCGTGTCTAGACTGTTTGCCATTTAGCAGGATGGTTTTGCTTTTCAACGTGCTGAGAAAAAGAGCACTTGTCGGTTGAGGCAAATGAGCCTGTTATACTTCTGCATTGTTGCAATTACAAAGCCCAGTCTATGTATATTCAAAAGATAATTGTGAAATTCTTAAAGTGGACTTTTCTTCAAAACTGATGGACAAAATCATTTTTGGTTCTTGGAAATATCTGAGTATGTGCATTTGTATGTATATTTTTCAAGCTTGTTTGCAAGCTTTAGTGATTTTATATGGCGCCATTAAATCATATAATGCCATTTTTTTTTACAAGTTAATATAATTGTTTAGGGTCTAAATGAAAACTTAATATACTTTAATTAAAAATTCTCATTAGTATTTTAAGAAAACACTAATTTTACTTGCCGTTTCAGTGCATATGCCTTTTATATCATGCAATTCTGACTTTATATCACGTAATTCTGACTTTATATCTCGCAATTGCGACTTTATATCACACAATTCTGACTTTATAACACACAATTGCGACTTTATATCACGCAATTCTGACTTTATAACTCGCAATTGTGACTTTATATCACGTAATTCTGACTTTTTATCTCGCAATTCTGAGAAATAAAGTCAGAATTGTGAGATAAAAAGTCACAATTATTTATTTTATTTTTTTATTCAGTGGCGGAAACAAGCTTCCATATTTTCCTGTATTTTGTTAGCACGGGAAAAAAAACTGTTGTTGAGCTTGCAGACTAGCTGCCATTTGTTTGACTTTCTGTGTTTGTTCGGCACCAGTGTACGATGTGTAGCTCTGATGTTTGGTTTCATAGTGCCGACGGACATTATACTCTTTCATCACAGCAACATCTTCATTGCAAATCAAACAGACACACTTTCCTTTGATTTCTTTGAAAAAATATTCATTTTCCCACCGTGTTTGAAATGTTCTACACTCAGTCATTTGCTATTTTTCGTTTCTTGGGTGCTGCCATTTCTGGTGACTCGCGGTAAAAGTTTTTCTACTAGCTATAACGAGAGGCACCGTTTTTGTGGTGGGCTGCCTGGCTCCATCTAGTGTTAAAACTGAGAAGTGCAGAGAACAGTTGAGCTCAAGTTTCTTGTGTGGGCCATTTTCAATTATATTTTCAGAATTTGCTGCGGGCCAATAAAAACTGGGCCGCGGGCCAACCGTAGTTTGGACACCCCTACTTTAAATGATAATGAGCTTTGTTGACTCCGCCCCTCTGTTCTTCGGGCATTTAGACACAACACACGTGAAGTGTTGCTTTGACAAAAGTTGAGGGTATATTTTGGAGAAAGAATGGCAGCGGGAGTCTATGAAGACACATCTGTGCAACCGTATCAGTTTGAACCGGAGTCGGACCTGGAACAAGACTCACAAATCTAACAAATGAATCAGCAAATTTCGGCGCAAGGCTTCTGACAGCTTCCATACTAAAAATGAATGGGCATTTGGAGGATCTCCAGCTGAAATGCCATCCATTCATTAAGCTCTGATTCAAGAATCCAGAGCTAAATGAGCTTTTCCCCCACACATTTCTGAAGTGGTTCACAAAGTCCCTGCCCTTTGCGTGTTTGTTTATTCGATATTTTGGCTGATTTGATTATGTTTTCAGCTGCCGATAAGTGCAAACACGGATCCCTTCAACATGCTATCTACTAATTCACAGCGCAGGGTTAATAAAAGGCTGTTGCATGATCCTGAGCACTTTACCAACCTCTCATCTCTTTGATTTCCATGGCACCACGGTCATCATTTGCTGTCATTTGCCAAATGAGAGCCGTATTTTTCTGCTTTTAAAAGCCTTCACGCATCTGTGTACTTACTGTCTGCATTATTCATGCTCATCTCAGCACTGCATGTGCATATGTGCCGTACATTGGTCTGCTTCACCCGCATCATTTCTGAGAGAGAGAGAGGGAGAGAGAGAGAGGGAGGATCTGAGCGTCTCTGAAGCCTCTGGTCAAAACCAGCGAGGTTACGCAGCCCGGCCAGGCCAGGGTCCACAGGGGCCTGGAGCTCTTGAGTGAAGACACCATGGGGCTAATGGACCAGCACACACACACACTCCCTCAGCTACAAGAGCTACAGAGAGTGTGATGAGCCTGAGGGACTGAGTAAATATGAATGAGGTCTTTCCTCCCACGTGCTCCTCGCTGCAGAAGCCATTGATGTTGTTTTGACATCCGAGTGTGAGAGAACAAAAGGATCAGAGCCTGAGCAGACTGAACAGGGCTGGGCTCTTCCAGTGAGCTTGACCAACACGTGTCTTAACCAGGCGTGATTCGAGAAAGCACAACTTGACAGTGAGTACGTCTTGGGGCGTTGGGTCAGAATTTAATGGGGGTAAAAATGGCACTGAAATGCAAGATGTACATGCTAATATCAAATGTCAAAATTCTGTTCTAGGCCAAGCTACATTTTTGCTAAATGATTCAGAGTTCATTTGAATAAATTGGATATTTTACCTCAAATAATGCCGAAAGTATGTTCTTGTATTAGATTTGCACAAAAAATTAAAGGGATACTCCACTTTTTTTTGGAAACAGGCTCATTTTACAACTCCCCCAGAGTTAAACTGTTGGTTTTTACCGTTTTCGAGTCCATTCCACTGATTTTCTGATATTTAGAAGAAAATCAGTAACCAGACAGTTTCTGGTCTCATTGACTTCCATAGTAGGAAAAAAAATATGCTATGGAAGTCAATGAGACCAGAAACTGTCTGGTTACTGGTATTCTTCTAAATATCAGAAAATCGGCTGAAAGGATTCGAAAATGGTAAAACCCAACTGTTCAACTCTCGGGGAGTTGTAAAATGAGCCTATTTCCAAAAAAGTGGAGTATCACTTTAAGTTTATCGTCATTTAACTATTTCTAATCCTTGTTTTTTAATATGAGAAAGGCATACTTCAACTTTAATGGAATGAATTAAGCTGATGGAATATCTAATGCACTTTTTAATTCTATTTTAGGCCAAGTTAATCATTCAAATGATTCAGAATTTATTTGAATAAATTGGTTAAATTGAAGCATTTTTGTCTAAGACAAAAAAGACTTAATTTGTATGTTTTAAATAAGTTTTCCTTCATAAAAGTAAAGAAAAACAACTCAATGAAAACGTTAAAAACAGCGAAATACAAAGTTCTGTCATGAAACTCTAGATTGCGCTGACTGATCTGTCAAACTCGATTTGCTTACAATCAGATTAGGGCACAGCTGATTGGCTCTTGTCGTAACAGTAGCCAATGGGAGCCAAGCGAGCTTTCAAAAAACCCTCCATCTTCCCCAGCTCCACCTGTATAGATCTGCAACGGGTAATTACGGGTAATACAGGTAAAAATATATATTTTTTTGTAATAAAATTGAGTAAAAAAAGTATTTATTCATTTCCTAAACAAAAAGAAAATCTTTCTTACCTCAAGCCGGTTGCTGTAAATATATTAAACGTATGTTAGTTTAGACTGATTTTGTCTCTTCAGGCAGTATTTCACTTTCCATTTGGACAGGAACATTATTTAATGCTGAAAACTTGTTGAAAGTCAAAAATCCTAATGGAACGTCTACAGGATTCCTTTGGGAGCATCTGTCATCATTTAGAACCAGTCCTAATTGAATAAAAAAGATATCACTGGATAAACTGAAACTCTTGCCGGATTCACAATCCAGTGCACAATCCAATCAATTCAACAGGTACACGTAACACGTCTGTTGAGGACTGCTTTTCCCTTACAAGAAAATTCCCATTAGTTATTTATTTATTTATTTTTTTCATGTTGCAACTTTGTTAGCAAATCGTTCCTTCATTTATGGAATTGTTTTTTTAAGCATCGGTGTGAAGTTGTAGGCAGAATCATATGGAGCAAGTGTTTTGTGTTGGACCTGTTGGGAGTAGTCTGTGGGTCTCAGGATGTTGATCAGTGCTCTGTCTTCTGTCACACTTGTGTGTTTGTGTGTGTTTGGCATGATCCAAGAGCATAGTCAAGAGCATTCAAAGTAGTAATTAGCCCCAATGAGCAAATAAACTGTACTACAAATTGTGCATGAAAAGCTGCAATTATCTTGTTTGTGGAAAGCAAAGTAAAATTTGGGAGCATCCATTGTGGACATTCATTTGTAATCATCATCATCTCTCTCTCTCTCTCTCTCTCTCTCTCTCTCTCTCTCTCTCTCTCTCTCTCTCTCTCTCTCTCTCTCTCTCTCTCTCTCTCTCCTCTCTCTTTTAGTCATTTTGTTTTTTCCCCATAAATTATATTACTTTTTTAAAAAAAATCTCTATATAGTTTTTATTCATTTTTATTTCAGTTTTATTTATTTTAGCACATCAAGTAGAACTAAATAAGAATGACAAATGTGTCTGACAACTGGCTGAAGTCAAATAAAAATATTTAATTTTAATTAACATTTACTTTATTTCAAGTAGAATAGTTTTGTATGGTTTCGACATTCAATTATTTTTTACTTTCTTTTTTTTCCATTTTGTTCTGTTAGCTTCACTCAATGGAATAACAATGGAATTCATCAGTGCATCTTCCGTTAGCTGGACAAACGATCCAAACTTATGTAAAAAAAAAAAAAAAAAAAAAAAAAATCCAATTTCTTAGTTTCAACGTCTTACCGTTTTAAATAATACTAATAAAGTAAAAGTGCGTGTCCAGAGTTTAGGCTGGTAGTGTATGTGAAGAGACACCTAGGCTTGTGATATTGTAAGATGATGTTTGCTGGCTTGATTCTGCTCATATCTTATTTTACCCTATCAGCCATTCATTCTAGATGTGCTCTGAATGGGCTTAAGTAAATGTCTCTGGCTTCAAGTCATTGCATCAATGTTTCTTTTCAAGTTTGAAGGGAGCGCTATTACCGTTGGTGTATAAAACAGATGGAGACTATGGCCTCACGTGTTTTATTCTAATGAAACACTGTTATATCTATCTCAGTGCTCTGTGAGTTTGCAGCTGGACAGTTTCACACACACACACCAAGGCAAGATTATAAATAGCGTAAATCAATAATAAATGACACAGTATTTCACATATTTGGGCTTGGGCTTCAGTGCCCTAAGGGGGAAGGATGAAAATATCATTCTTGCAGTCTCTCTCTCTCTCTCTCTCTGTATTTCAGGTCTGTCGATCCCCCCTGAGTAAAGCGAGGCTTCTTGTTTATACTGTAGCATCCATCTTTTATTTATTCCCCTCATCTGTTTGGTTGGCTGCAGATTTCTCCATTCAGAGCTGATCATTAGAGGAGCTGCATTATTTACCATTCTGGCCCGCATCGCTGAAAGGAGGCGAGAAATGGGGAGAGAAAGGGTGTCCTATATCCATAAGCCCGTTTTAGCACATTAAAGTGGCACAGAGGAGTAAGCGACAGTGTCTCCAATAGAGATCGACATATGTTGTTTTGCTTATGACTGATAAGGATTGTTTTAATGTGTGAATGCTCAATATTCCATCCATTTTTGACATCATAAGACTATAATACATTATCATTATACTATATGCATTAATAGTAATAATATCAAATATCCTCCTATGGAAGTCAATGAGACCAGAAACTGTTTGGTTACCGATATTCTTCTAAATATCAGAAAATCGTCTGAATGGATTCGAAAACCGTAAAACTCAACTGTTTAACTCTGGGGGAGTTGTAAAATGAGCCTATTTCCACAAAAAAGTGGAGTATCCCTTTAAGGCACCTGTGCTTTAAGTGTTTTTTTTAACTCGTACAGTGTAGTGGAAGGCCAACAAGATTTCCGTTCCACCTCCACACATCCTGGGAAACTTTCTCTTCTTCCACTGCCTTTCAAGTGCTTTCTGTTTATCAGAGCAGATCTGTTGTTAAAACTAAAATAATCCAGGCAGGATGAAGGAGTTTTTTATCCTGGAGCTTTCTGAGGCATCATGGGCCGTAAAGCTGTCATGGAAAAGGCCTTCCCACTCACGAGTGCAGGATTCAGGGAGAGGACCTGCTTTGCATGAGCTCTGGCTCTCTTTTTGGCCGAGCTCCATGTATATGAAGCCCAGGTGCTTTTTTCAATGGGCACTTTTGTTGTTGATCAAAGTACCTCGCTGACATCACTGCTAGAACTCTTGACTCTCACTCGTTCCCAACTGAGGTTTACAGATGGGCTATTTTAGTCCACTGCCGTGTGTTTACGTTCCTGTTATCTCTGGAATCAGTTTGTAGTGAAGATGTGTTGGCGTCACGGCCTTCGACATGTTTTGATCATTCAGGTCAAACTAGATTTTTACATTATGTGGAGAAAACGTGAGTTCTGCCTTTTGCTAAACTCATCAGGATGTTCCGTTGCTTTGCTGTTGCTAAGGTGTTTTGAGTGTTTGTTAGAATGTTGCTATGCATTTGTTAAAGGGTTCTAATTCAGATTGTGATTACTTTTCAACATTCCAAATCTTATTGACCCCAAATGGTTAATCAGTAGTCTACACTAACTTCCAAAGGATCAGGGTCTATTTAACAATGAGTCCTGAAAAACACTATTGAAAAATATTAAGCTGTTTTTTTTTTACATCTATAATAATAATAAATGTTTCTTGAGCACCACATCAGCATATTAGAAGGATTTCTGAAGGATCATGTGACACTGAAGACTGGAGTAATGATGCTGAAATTTCAGCTTTGCATCACAGGAATAAATTACATTTTAAAATATATTCAAATAGAAAAAAAGTTATTTTAAATTTTGACAATATTTCACAGTATTACTGTTTTTAATGTAGTTTTGATCCATAAATGCAGCCATGATGAAAATAAACACCATATATATATATATATATATATATACACACCGTATTTTCCACACTATAAGGCGCACCGGATTATAAGGCGCACCTTCAATGAATGACCTATTTTATTACATTTTTCATATATAGGGCGCACCGGATTATAAGGCGCATAAGATACTGCACTCTTAGAAGAAAAGGTTCTATATAGGACCTTAAAAGGTTCTAAAGCGCTACGTATTTGGAACCCCTAAAATGCAATGAGTGTGAATGATCACAAAATTCAAGATATGGCGGTTAAAAATGTAATTAATCAATATCACACAAAGAGTGACAGTTCAGTTTTTATCCTTCAAAAATCAGCATGATTAAAATGTGATATTAAGTTACTACAACAGTTTAATAAACAATAATTTAATTACAACTACAAAATGGTGCAGAATAATGTAATATATGAATGAATAATAGCCTTTAAAGAACCTTTGTGCCAAAAGTGTTCTTTCTTGTCATTATTGAACCTTTTTTAGCATAAAATGTCCTTTGGAGTTGAGTAAAGAACCCTATGCTACATATGAAGAGTTTGGTTCCTAAACGCTATAAATCTATTTTGATGATTTTGAGTAAAACTGTGTTTTCTTTAGCAAGAAAATGGTAAGACTAAAAGCGCGATTCAATTAACCAATAGGCTCTATGCACGATCGCTTCCATATTTGTCTCAGCACGCCCACCTACTTCCGGTGCTGCGTCAGTCTATGGTCATAAGCCGGTTTTGCGATAGGTGGAGATAGTGTCAAATTACACTTGCTGTTTATAAAATCGTCCTCCGGTTAACGTGAATGATGTTAACAACACTGTGAGGCAGTTAGCTGTCACACAAGAGTAAAAAAGAGAAGTTATTTAAATTATATATTTCGAGCCAAATCAACAACTTTGAGTGTTAGTATTCTCTCATATCGTACGAAATTTGACTAGCGAATCAGCGTTTCTAAAATCGTTGTCTCCGTTTCTCCTGAGAAAACGGATTTTATTACAGTTTTGCCGCTATACAGCTGGCCTGCAGAACGCGCTTCCGGAAGTAAAGACTCTGACTGAGATTCGTTCGAACACACGTCAGCAGGGTTCGTGCATAGAGCCTATTGATCCATATATAACACGCACCGGATTATAAGGCGCACTGTCGTTTTTTTAAAAAAATTAAAGACTTTTAAGTGCGCCTTATAGTGCGTAAAATATGGTACTTGAGCAAAAAAGGAAAAAATAAGTAAGTAACAACATGCCATTCAGTAAAGTGAGTCAGATTTATTCAGTAACTGTTCTGACTGATTCACACGCTTTTGATTGACTTAACAGAGGTTATCCATCCATCCATCATCATGTTGTGTTTCCATCCACCCATTGTCATGTTTCCATTCACTAAAAAGAAGATCATTTTGAATCATAATGCACTTGTTTGGCTGAATATTTTTGATTCTCTAAAAAAATAGTTCTTAATGTTTTTTTTTTTATTTATTTTTTTTTGTGGTAATCTAACAGCACTGGTTGGACCATATTTTTGTTTCATTAAAATGAATCCGTTTTTGAGACTGGTTGTACTGTTTCCATTTCAAAGAAACAGCTCCCAGAACTTATTTTTAATAGATTTTTTTTTTGCTCCAGAAGTAATATTAATCAACTCTGTGTTTTTTTTTCCTTTAGCAAAAATAACTATTTAGTGATGCATTCATAAAAGCGTTTTGAAATATGACGTAAGCTATACTGCCAATCCCTAATTTCTACTAAACCGTCCTTTGTTCTAATGTGCTCTGACTAATCCGAAGAAGAGGGAATGTTGACTACATGATGTGGAGGAGAATTATCTGATTGAGTGTATGTTTATTTGAGAGTTGGGATTGTGTTCTCTCCTTATTTTGGGGCTGAGCTGAGTTTTAATGCTCCCGGCTCTTTGTAAAGGATCCAACAGCACTTCGTTTTGGGTGTTGGCCGTGTGGTATTGTTTGCTTGGCGTCTCTGTATGAAAAGGGATCTGTAGGATAAATATTTCAGCGCTCTCTTTCTCTCCCTGTCTCTTGGTCTTTCTGTGCCCATATCTGTACACCGTATTGATTAACATTGAGCCCAAGTAAATGTGCCATTGATTTTCTGCTTTGTTAAGCGCCAGGCTCTACCAACGTGGCCTGTCAAGGCAGGTTGTCCTGTGAAGATGGACCTCCTCTTCACTTCTTCTAAACCCTTTGGATACACACACACACACACACACAATCTTCCGAAAGATACCATGTTCATGGACGGGGCGTGTGTGGTGGAACATGATGGAGTCTGCCGCTCAAAATCCCGACCACGCTCCATCCGTCACGGCTCTAATGTTCTCATTTGTGATTTTTTTTTCTCAAGCACCTCGTTCTCCAGCTTTCTTATTACCTTCAATTATTCAAAGACGAAAGAGCTAATCATGCGTGTTGTTTTTTCTTCCCAACAATGGTGACCTAAGTCTTCCAGATTAATTAGGTGACAGACAAACTCGGCTGGGGAATGGGATATTAGTATTTTTCGAGTTATGGGATTTCCCTGAACAGTGTGCTGGAGATGATCGATAGCCGTACACGGGGTCTGAGCTCATGATCGTCAAGATATTCCTGAGTCAATCGATCAATCAATAAAACTCGAGAGGATGTGTAAATGAGCTCTGCATAAAGCCAGCGGGGAATGGGGATGTTAAATATATAGTCAGATGAGATGTGCTCACATGTTTTTTTTCCCTATTTGTAGTCAGCTCAAAAATGAAACTTGACACCTTTTGATATTTCAAACCCCTGAGATTACTTTAAGATGTTGAGAGATTTTTTTTCAGTGGTCCTGTAGACCTTATCAGAGACTATTTATATAGAGACATGCCACATCCTCAATCCTCAATATAACTATATAGGGAAAACCCGTAACACCAAAGATGACGGTTGTATGCATATGGCCCGCCCCTCCTGCTGGATAGCCAATCGTCTGCTTTTAACAGTCAAGTCGGGAAACATTTTAGCCTATCATCTGGTTCCACAGTTGAGGTTTGCCATGGCGAAAAATACGTTACTGTTTGAGTTGTGTAAATATCAGACATCCCAAGTCTCCCAGAATTTCCGTGAGTCTCCCACAGATTGATAGCGGCTCCCTGATCCCGCAAATTAGTTCAAATCTCCCGGAATCTAGAGCGAGCGAACAAGAGCGCACACATACTGTGTTTCAAACCGTGTAGCGCGTGCATGGCAGAGGGAGATAACCCTTGCGCATGCTTAGTAAAAGTATAACCTGTGAGGAAAAAGGCATTTAAACCTTAGTTTGGGGCAAAGTCATCAAACTTTTTCAGAGATTTTTATCTAATTTTACTGCTGTTTCTATACATGCAGTTTTATGTCCCGTTCACCAGTGAAAGTGTAGTTCTGACTCTCTGCCCATACATTTAGATAGGAGCCTGGTCTTGTTAGTCCGAAATGCCTAGAGGCGTTGCCAAGATGGTGGCCGAGTGGCAGGACTTGCCTAAAAGGACTTTAGTAATATCAAAGCAGCTTTCTGTTACTTTTGAAATTTTGCTCTCGGGGTCCCCCTACAGTTGGGAAACAGTATTGTCTTCTACTTCTGTCGTAAAATCTGTCATGAATACACGCGATACCGCGACTGCATACACTAGGGAATACACGCAATACCGTGAGTCGCAACTGCATAAGACTATAGAAAGAATACAAACAACCCCATTTCCGTTTCCGGCGGCGGAGTAATACCGTACACCACAGAACATACAATACAAGTCAATGGAGTTGTACAAAAACTACCCAGAGAGCAAACTGACATTGAATCAACGTGGAAACATGACATCGAAACAACGTTGATCTGGCATTGTTTTGCTCATCGAATTAACGTTGAACCAACGTCAGATGCGTCATTCTTCAAAACTAATGGAAAATCAACTTGAAATCAACATTGTTTCAACGTTAGGAAAGCAAACCAATTGGGCTATATGCACGCATAAGTTCCGCATTTGACGCAAGGATGCTCGTCCATTTCCGGTTGTGTAGATTAAAGCGGAGGAAAACCGAGGAAAACGAGATTTTAGCAGAGTCTTCAAAATTTACTGTCCTCCCGTCTTTGAAACGAAACGTACATACGTTTAGAAGCAATTTTATATATAGTTATGTTTATTTAATATAATTTTAAAAAGAAGCATAAACACAACGAGGGGTGTCTGTTTTATCTGTTTTTGTGACTAACGTTTCTTTAGTATAACCATGGAATATAAAATTCAATATAAATTCTCTGTATTGCATTGGACTCTACGATCGGCGGAAGTTATCGAGCATCCTTACATCTTCACCGGAAATACCGCCGTGCATAGAGCCCATTGCGTCGATTTTCATTTAGCTTTGAAGAATGCCGCATCTGACGTTGGTTCAACGTTAATTCGATGAGCAAAACAATGCCAGATCAACGTTGTTTCGATGTCATGAGAGACGTCGTTTCCACGTTGATTCAATGTCAGTTTGCTGTCTGGGTATGATAAAACCTGTTGGAAAGCGTCTTTGCAGTGATTTTTATGTGAGCATAGAACACCGCAGACCACGCGGTGAGTTTCGCGTCTTCGTAAACTAAAGTTTTATGCGTTTTATGAATGATTGTTCCTGTGCACCTATGCTACCATTGTAGAGGTGGGGGGTTGCAACCAAAGAAACTCAAAATTCTCTGGACAGCAGCATCTGTCTAAAAAACAATCTTAACCACTCTATTTCGTCAGAAGCGATCTTAAAACAGGGCTTTAATTGTAAAATACCGAACTTGTCCTTTAAGCTCGATTCTAAAAACTCAACCTTATATTTGACTTTTTCAACTTAGTCAACACATATCGTACCATTTATTTCTGATTATTTCACTTACTGTACCTTATCCACAGTGCTTTATACAGTAGGTTGAATGGTTCGTATTGAACACCTCTGTATTTTCCCAGATGTTCGAACACCGTTTTCCTTTGAACCAAACGATTGTTGTTGTTTTACCGAAGAGCTTGCTGGTTTGGTTTCGAGCTCTTCATTGCAGAATCGTTTGGAGAAAATGAATGGGGAAAGAATTCTTCCCAAACTAAAGCCACTGAAAAAGTGGGTGGGCACCGTTACGCTTTATGTAAACATCAGAGTGGTGTGCTAATGAGAGCGAGAGAGAAAGAGAGCGAGAGAGAGAGAGTCTTGGAGCTTCTGTGAATCTGCCCCGTGTTCCAGGAAACTACAGCAGTGCACATAAACACTCAGCATGCCTGCAACGGCTCTGTGATGTCACCAGCTGAGAGGAAGGGCGGGAGAGAGAGAGAGGGGAGGGGCAAGGGTGACGGAGTGAGATACAGACACAGCCGGAGGGAAGAGAGTCAGTGAGAGTGAGACGGGGAATGTGAAAGACCGAGAGAGAGCCACACTCAGCGCTGTTAGAGGCATCGAGCGCATCGTAACCCCTCCGGCTCACTGTCTGCCGTCTCCCTGCTCTGGACTTGAGGGGCTGATGGGTAAGAGCCATTTCTGTACAGGGTGTTCTGAGTGAGGGAGGTTGAGTGGGTGGACGGACGGAGCGGGTGTGTGAAGACTATGGCTTTATTGCATGGTGCTGAGATACGCTAACACTCTTGTGTGGGTGTGTGTACACGCGCGCTGCATCCTTGGAACGCTCGCTGTTGAGTGGTGAGTGATGAGAGCTTGTCAATGCACTTTATTGTTGTCACTGTTTTGTTCCGAGTGTGTGAAAGAGAGAGAGATAGAGAGAGATAGAGAGAGAGGTGTTCCGCTTGGCTGTGCTTGTGGTGCAGGGTCTCTGTCCTGGGCAATCTGTCTGGTGAGGATGGAAAGTAGGGCTGGGCGGCGTGATATTGGACGTGTCAGGCGGTCGAGATCCCGCTGTACCGTTTATACCGTCTACTCAGCGGGCAGGACTGCGTTACGTTGTTTACACCTGAGAGCGGTACAGAAACATGGATTAATGCAAATGCAAAGCGGGACGTGTCCCGAACGAGTCAAGACAAGGAACTTGTTATTACGGGGTGTTTGGCACTGCAAAGTGCAGTTTTGTTGTTTACAGTTGCCAAGTGACATCGCAACTTGCCGCATTCATATAGAATTCAACCGATGAGGTCACACGTGCACGTTTATTGGTTATTTTACAATGGCTTCGAAAAGTGGTTCATCCAATCAGAATTAACAGCCAAGACTAGCTATGTTATTAATTGAATTGAATACATTTTCGTAAGTATTTAATTTGTAAGTATTTATTATCCAATAGGCATAACCAAATGCTTTAACGTACAACTGTTGAATTTACAACTATCTCTCTTGTTGTTGTTAACTAATACTATTAAAAATATTTTCGATATAATCGATATTTAAAAAAAAAAAACTGAAATTAAAATAAAAAACAAGTATTTGATGGGAAACTTATTGGAAATACATAAATTAAAGTACTACTAAAACATAAAAAAGTTACAAATTAAAGCTATTTAGAAAGTACTAATAAAAAATGGCAAAAGCACAAAACAAAATTACTAAAACTTTACCTGAAAAAATTGATGGAAATAAATGTTGTGATGTTATTTCCATCAGGAGTTGCATACGTTTTTGCTGAAGATCTTGTATTGACAATGCAAGAGTCCAGCACTCTGTAAAGTCTCCTCCAGCACATCCCAAAGACTTTCAATGAGTTTAAGCTGATGATTCTTGATTCTTGAAAATGATTCTTCATGCTTCTCCCAACCAATCTTTCACTCTTTGACCCTGATGAATCTTGACATTGTCATCCTGGAATATGGCCATGATGTGTCTTCCTACATGGTTGTTTAAGAAATGAAAAGCTACACAGTCCATCAATTAGGGTTAGAAGAACTGTTGTTATGATAGGAACATAATAATCACTGTAATAATGAACCAATCATAGACTTTTTAAGCATTTGCCTAGTTCATTCCAAACAGCGACTTATATATATATATAGTGTAGGGATTTTTAGAGATGATTTTGGTGTTTCGGTATCTTTGTGTCATTGAAGAGGGGTATTCATGAATGTGTTGGCCAGTACAGTATGTGCACAGCCCCTCACACAGACACATTCTCTCTCTCTCTCGCTCTCGCTCTCTCTTAGTCATCCAGGAGCCTGCAGTGTCCTACCTCAGTGCCATTCACATTTGAATGGTCATTGCTCACCCCTCCTCTCCCTATTAAAAGCACATGTGACAATCGGCCGTTGGCTTCACAGAGCAGCCCAACACACAGCCCAGTTTTCATTCACCTTCAGTATGTCCGTCTCTATTTACCAGTTTTCTCAAGTTTTAAAGAGGGAAAGCTTTCATTCAAACCATCTGTTGAGAGGTCTATACCATCCCATTAGTCTCACATAGACAAACTTCTGATTATCGCCATGAGGTATAGCATCGGTTTGCTGTTTATTCAGCCCAAGAACTGCCCAGTTAGGCAGGAAGATACTATCTAATAATCAATATGCAACCAGTAACAGTCTTTGTTCTGTTTTGTGTGTCGTTTAAGGACAGGCTTATTTGTATTTTGTGATCTGATTAGTTTTTGATTCAACAATTTAACTGTGTCCTGACTCAAAAATATATATATTTCGTATGTATTCAAATGTTTTAACACAATATTGACTGCTACTTTTTTATATAATGGTGCAGATTTTCACTGTATCTTACTTTTTTACCTTAAACACCATGAAACTGTAATTGGCTACAGTGTTTGTGAGGTTGAAATGATTTCAGATCAATCAAATTCAGAATGAATATCAAGATAATGAATATCAACAAAGCAATGAGCAATGATAAAATGAGTATTTTACCTACAACGCTCTGATCTGAGCAGGACATTCATAATATCATAGATTTGAAGCACAAGTTAATCCTAATCCGGTCATGCTGAGTCAAACTGCTACTCTGCTAGGGGACCTGAGGATATAAATAGCTCCAGCTGCTGGTTGCTCCCTCCATTGGAGGGAAATGCCTGGAGGTGGAGACTGGATGAGGGCGAGAGGCCTTGTCTCATAGTGAGAGAGAGAGAGAGAGATCTGTGACAAACTCGTGTCTGTATTTCTTATGAAGGGCTCTTTATTTTCCTGATATAACAGATCGTTTTTGTCATCTCCCAAAAACCTAATCAGAACTTTAGGTATTAGATGTTTTGATCATTTTCTTTAATCTTTGGATTATATTTAACGTATTTTGATCACTCTAAAATTACATAAAAGGTTGTTTTTTAAATCATCAGAACATTTTTGACCAAAAAGCCAAATGCAAGAAGGCTTAAACTATTATTTATGTACACCAACACAATAATAAATGGATAAATATATAATTTATATGAATTATAAGTTATTGATGCACTGTTTTTAATCTATTTATTATAAATAATTGTAGAAATGTAAGCTAAATGTAACGTGAGAAGATGTAAGTAGATAGAAATGTAAGAAATGCAACGTACAAACTGTTTTTGTTGAGGTGTGCATCAGATACGTTATTAAAACATCTGCTGTGATGAAAGGATTGCAAAAAATCTTGAGTACGTTTTAAATAATATATTGTGAAATCACCCAGCCCTAGTATGAAAATAGTTCCTGATTTAATTATAGTTTAAATCTAATTTAACTCTTTTTTTTAAATCACTTTCATAATTTCATGGCCTCTTGAATATTTTGTTGCATGAATATCTGAACATGCAATATATCAAAAGAAAGAACAGAACCTCTGTTTTTAAAAAGAAATTTTCAATCTCCACTTAAATGCGGGTAAATTTCATTAAAAAAATAACTTTTAGAACATAAAGCTGATAAAATCGTATCTACCCCCTCCCCGCTTCTTTTAACACTTGTTTCTGCTCCTTTTTCCCTGTGTTTTGATATGTATATCCTCTACTCTTTCAGAAGATGCCTAATAGCGCCCCCTACCGCATAACAGTGAAAAGACAGAAAGCCTGAAAATTCCGTCAATATCAGAGAAGCGTTGTCCCCTTGACCTCCTCTTAATGAGGGTGACTGAAGGGTCAGGACTCATTTGGGTGATATAGTATAATGGCATGTGTTAGCATGTTTGGGCTGAGAGAATGGACACTGTGGTTCATTAACGGGGATAACTGCCGATGGCAGCGCTACATTATCCTCTGTTTACTGTAAACAGTCATTTCTGATGAGCATTTTGAGCAGCCGCTCTCAGAAATAAGCACGCCACGAAGGATTGCGTGTCTATATCCACTTTCTTTGTTTGTTTTGGCTCGCGGATGGCCGGATTGGTGATGCCATGATCGTTGCGGCGAGATTGGACGGACACTCCTCAACGATAGCGGCCGGTTCTTCATGCACATCTCTTTATGCTGTGATTACAGTGCACTCCCGGCATGAGAGGCTGTAATTGTGCATTCATCGCAAGCCTCTGAGTAAAGCGTGGGTGCCAGTGACCAGTGATTTTCGCTGTACTTGAATTAATGGAATAAATTTCAAGGCTTCCAGTGAAGTGCAATGTTACTGCCTCATCCGTCCAGGTGGACAAGTTAGCAGGGCATTTAGATAGCACTCAGGGCTTGGGTTCAGAAACATTTAGGGTTTATTTTTTTTGTTGTCATCTTCCAGTAGTTGACTGGATGAGGAGATAATTGTCCAGTAGATGATAGCATGAGCCGGGGGGAGATAAGAGCATCGATCGATTTCGGTAGACTTAGGAAGAATAAACATGTTGCAGCGAAGCTTAATGGGAGCTGTATCCTGTTGGTTGAATTATGATTTTATACACGCACACACTTGCAATTCACTTTCTCTCCGCTGTTCAAGGCCAGATACGTGGTTGGTGCCAAGTGCGGACGGCTATGTGGAAGAGCTGAGTGTGTTGGCCTTTTACTTAAGCGGCTGTTTAGACTAAAAGAGACTTTTTCAGAACGCTCCTCTTGATGCCGGCGTTTGGCTTTTAGCCTGCGCAGCCAAGCTGATGTTCAGTGGCCGAGTCGTTAGAGCCACCCGGCTGGTAAACACACGCGGCGATACCACGGCAACCCCACTGATGTCATCACGACCTCATAAGCGACTTCATGTCTCGCTTATTTAAAGACTGGAGGGTGGAGTGGGGATGGAAAACCGAAAGACCCCATCGCTCTCCCTCTTTCTTTCTCCCTGTCTCGATGAATGAAATGCCAAATAAATGTCCCAAATGAAGAAATTAGATGAAAATGTCCCAAAGATCAAATTAAATTACAGTTTTTTATAGATTGGGCTTTGGTATGGTTGGACGATTAAGTCAATTAATGAGTTTATTGGTTGCTCACATAAACTACTGGTATTATCATCTGTCCTTTTTGGAGATATGTTGAAACTGTAACCGTTGAATCACTCGCTGTCTTTCACACACAGTTTTACATATTTAGATATAAAATACGTTACGTTATTACGTTACTCAACGAGACTGCCCAGACAGCGACAGCATTTCTCCAGCTTTTCGTCTCAAGTTGAACCAATCTTTCTGGGCTGGATCCCCTTTTCTGCAGTGGTAATGCCATGTCACGGGTCGAGAATGAACAAAGGCAGAAAACCTCCACCGGAGACATGTTGGTGGAAAACGGGTATCAGAGATGGTGCAGTGATGGCGTATTTTTGTAGGCCAACCTGGAAATTAGCATCACGCTGGTTCCCTCGACAAAAAACAAATTGAGTTTCCATAGGCTCGGAAAAAAAGTTTATGACTACACTAAGCACACTGAGTTGATCTGTTCAGCATGATGAAGTTTAATGTCACTGACAGTGTTTTTTAATCCCATTTAGCAACTTGTTAGCAACCGCCTTTTTCAAGACGTGTAGCGGCTTTAAAAAAAATCATTAGAGGGGTATAGGTCTATGTCACACTTCTTGCTTCCGGAACGTGGAGTAGGGATACAGAACCTCAACAGTATTTCTCGATAAGGATTTAGGGTAACGCTTCCTTTTACAGTCCAGTTACCCATGTAAATACTATGTACTTATTTTAGTAACTACAATTACTGGGTAATAACTAGTACTAACCCTGAACCTACCCCTAAACCTACCCCTGTTCCATGTACTTACCTTATATTAGCCAGTACTTTCTAGGTAAGTACACTGTAAGTACTGTACTGTAAAAGGAAGCGGTACCGGATTTAGATTATCAGCCCTAATGTCTAAACCATCCGAGGTAGACTGACCACGAGCTATGAGGTTGTGAAACGAACGTTTTTGCTCCTGTTGAGGCGATAAGTTTGTATGAAATCAAACTTGTTTAAAGAAAAACATGTTTAATCCGAGATCTTATGAAAAAAAAAAAACTACACTACCCACAATCCTAAGCGTAGTAGCAACGTCTGCTGATTGGTCCAAATCACTGTTACCATAGAAACATTTACCTTACTAGCGAACGGATGGAGCTCCCCACGGCTGTTGTTGTAGTGTTACGGGTTGCTCCTCAGCTTTCACGCGTTCCCACTTGAGAGTTTTCATTTACCATCCAAACCACATCATCATATGTGATTTCAGGCAGGTTGCGGAGAGATTTGGTCCAGCGGTATCTATGGGACTCCATCACTGTAAAAAGCTAACCGGAAGAGCCGTATCCCTACTAAAAGACGTACTTCCGGTCTTCTATTTTTTCGTGACATAGGCCTATTACTTGTGTGTTTAATGTCGTATAGCAAAACATGAAAATTGCATTGACTTCGGGGCGATGGATCCGGAAGTGCTAAAATGCTAACTAAAATGTTTTATGGGTTTTGGCCTTTACAAATATGTCATCCCTGCAGCATGCTGGAGTCTAACCGCTCCAAGCGTGTGAAATTGATATTACGTGTCATGCACTGTATGAATGGACATTCACTCACATGATTTCATTGATCAGCTTTGGTGCAATAGTAACCTGCCAACACACAGATATATTGATGAGCTCTCCTGTGCTGTTCCTGCGAAGGCCCAGGGGAACTGAAAAACAAGTGACTCATGCCATTTGTAGTCAATGTTTATGGACAAAGACTGCTTACCATGGGCTATTTATAGTGGCTTCTGTTTGGAATGAGTAAATTTCTTCATTATAAGTATCCGTCTTTTTCTCTTTTCGCTCAATGACCGTGTTTACATGCACTTGTGTTCGTTTTCCAATTATGTATGTCATATAAACCAGGTTGCCATATTGCAATTAAGATATTTCAGTTTCTAGAATTCAATTGGAATTGTCACGTTAGCAATTTATTTAGCATTTTTCTGTTCATTTATATATGTGCATTTTCAAATAAATAGTCCACTGTATTAGCCACCGTTGTTTTCTGTCCTCATTCTGAATTTAGTCACTCCAGATTTTACAGCGTGCTCTGGACACTGGTCTGTGATCGTCAGTGTGGCCTGACTCTCCATGGTACAGAACAAACGCCCCTCTATTCGGTCTGCGGTAACCGGGGCTCCTCTGACGTAATCAGCACGCAGTTCTGATGTTTCCCTAACACCTCATTATCCTCGGCATCCCAGCCGAGGGTCAGGGGTTCAGACAGGGACACTGTTCTGCAGGAGGCGGCATTGGGCCAAGGGCCGGAGCCGTACTGGGCTTCTCAGGAAAGGCCTGTGTGTGCTGTTTCGGGGAAAAGAATGGAAATTTCTGAGATTTGAGCTACTCAAATGTTTTTGATATCAAAAATTTTGGTTTAGTGTTGGACGTAGTTCTCACAAGATGCGTTATTTTGTCCCGAATCAAACTGAATTAAATATATAATGTAGGTGTCTTTAATGCGAAGTACTTCTATACTTGCAAGTACTATTACATAAGTAAATGCATTTGTAGGGAATCAGTATATTAGATCTGTGCATTTTCTCTTAAAGTGACAGCAGCCTTATAATCCTGCTGCTGTCATGTGTTTTTAATGTCAAACAAAGGACAAAAATGATTTTAGTAACTTTAATAAGTGCCTCCTTTAATACATTTACTTACTTACATTTCAGTATGTACAGTATATATATATATATATATATATATATATATATATATATATATATATATGATCATTTTTATTTTATAACTTTATATATATATATATATATATATATAAAACATACATACAACATATTTTTAGATTTATTCTTTTATGTTGTATATTTTATTTTTATTTTTTTTTAGTTTTAATATTTGTGATGGCATTGCTGAGCATCCCACCATGAGCGTTGTTGTTTTGTAGAAGCTGCCAAGTTCAAAAACAAGTTCAAGACCCCTGCATTCTGCTCTGTATGGCTGTTTTTGGACCTTTTTTGAATTTCTGCTGCTTTCTACCTGTGTGTGTGTGTGTGTGTGTGTGTGTGAGTGTGAGTGCCTGCCCATAAGTTCTCTTGTTTTAGTGAGCATTGTAGATGCGGATGCTATTGTTTTAGGCGGTACTGTTGGTGTAGAGATGCCTGAACTTACTCTCAGTAGAGTTGAACCTGCACCCATTTCCTGACTTAAATGTGATGGATAGCAGTGCAGAGCGCTCCCTGTCCCAGAATGCATCACTCCTCACAAGGTACATGGTGTAATAGTTGACCGCCGCATTCATGGCCTTGGTGAATCAATCTCCATCAGTTAATGCTGTAGAGCGGTGAGAGAGCGTGTGGGTGTGTATCCGCGTGTATGTTCAGCCAGTGCTGTGCGT
Source organism: Cyprinella venusta (assembly GCA_038021265.1). Lineage (NCBI taxonomy): Eukaryota > Metazoa > Chordata > Actinopteri > Cypriniformes > Leuciscidae > Cyprinella > Cyprinella venusta. The sequence continues at coordinate 33,563,032 of CM075867.1, read as the reverse complement.
GTCAGCAAATCCCCTTTTTTCTGAACCAGTGCTGCAGGGGTGATTATTTCTCTTTACCCTTATATTGCATCATTCTAATTGGGTAGAAATGCATATCCCCTCTGTTCCCAGTGTGCCTCCTGAGTCCTGACTGTATCATACAGTGCCCTGGCTATTAATAATGTCCGTACAGTCTCCCTAAGTGTAAGCATCAATCCTCAGAGAGTGCCACAAAGACTGGGATTACCTCGGCCTGTCGGCAAACTCCTAATGCAAATGTTACCTAATCCTCTCTGTACGAAATAATTACACTAGTAAACAAACTAGCGCTGCATCTGGGATTTACTCGCAGGGAAGGCTCTTTCTGGTGAGAAGGCACTCTTTCTGGTGAGATTTAGGTGATATAGAGTGTGTGTTACAGTTCTCAGTTCAGTTGTGTGCCATTCAGATTTTTTAAATCCCTGGATTGGACTGAATTTGAATGCAAGGAAATAAAATGAACTGAAATTCAAAGATATTCAAATACGTTTTTTAGAGGTAGAAAAGACAAATTCTATGTTCAATGCTGGCTTGAAAAGTTTTAAAGTTTAAAAAGACTTGAAGTTTCAAGGTTTGTAAGATGGATGGATGGATGGATGGATGGATGGATGGATGGATGGATGGATGGATGGATGGATGGATGGATGGATGGATGGATGGATGGATGGATGGATGGATGGATGGATGGACGAACTGATGGATGGATGGACCAACAGACAGAAAGATGGATGGATGGATGGATAGATAGATAGATGGATGGATGGATGGATGGATGGATGGATGGATGGATGGATGGATGGATGGATGGATGGATGGACCAACTGATGGATGGATGGATGGATGGATGGATGGATGGATGGATGGATGGATGGATGGATGGATGGATGGATGGATGGATGGATGGATGGATGGACCAACATACAGAAAGATGGATGGGTGGAGCAACAGATATGACCAACATACAGAAAGATGGATGGGTGGACCGATAGATAGATAGATAGATGGATGGATGGATGGATGGATGGATGGATGGATGGATGGATGGATGGATGGATGGATGGATGGATGGATGGATGGATGGATGGATGGACCTAGAGATAGATAGACCGACCGACCGATGGATGGATGGATGGATGGATGGATGGATGGATGGATGGATGGATGCATGGATGGATGGATGGACCAACAGATAGAACGATGGATGGATGGATGGACCAACAGATAGATAGACTGATGGATGAATGGATGGATGGATGGATGGACCAACAGATAGATAGATGGATGGATGGATGGATGGATGGATGGATGGATGGATGGATGGATGGATGGATGGGTGGATGGATGGATGGATGGATGGATGGACCAACAGATAGATAGACCGATGGGTGGATGGATGGATGGACCAACAGATAGATAGACGGATGGGTGGATGGATGTATGGATAGAAACTGTAGATAGATTCAATATATTCCTCTTTCTTGATATTCCAATTCAACTTCCTGTGAGTTTGGCCATTGCAACTCAAATTCATCCTCCTAAATTGAATGGGAGCCACAAAAATGTTCTAAACTCTTCTATTTTTAGCAGACCAAAATTAGTCTTGAATAAAAGACAATAAAACAGTGTTTATTAATTCAATTAGAATTTCTGTTTGCTAGTGCACTTTTGTTTTCATGGGCAGTTTAATTACTGCTAATAGTTGTTTGTGTTTGTTTGGCCACTGGGCTTTGTTTGTACTGGGCGGCGAATGCAAATATGTCTCCTGATGGCATAGGCACAGATAAACAACGCTCTTATCGCCATTTATTTATGCAAAGTAAACGTGGAGGAAGTAGTTCGCTAGTTGACGGCTTCCTGTCCAGCTTAGCGTGGGCTGCCAAAGATCATAATGTCAATTCCAAAGGGGTAGGGCATCAACGGCCCCTTTGTGACCAAGGATTTGCGTCATAAATATGATTTTTTTTTATTAAATGATTTAGTCAGGGCCGTTTTTATTCCATGACATCAAATAGCCTTTGACGCTGGCCTTTGTGTGGCCTCAGGGCTTCCGCTGAGGGCTTTTGTTTCGCCTGCTAAGGGGTCAGAGGAGCATCCTTGAACTTGTGGCATTCGAGGCATCGTGACGTCACATGAGTGGAGCTGACACCTAAAGCATGAATGTGGCCACTGTTCCCCCAAAAACCTATTCAATGCAAAAATGAAGAGGTCCCATGCCAGCAGTATGGACGTAATATGCTATCAGAGGCTATTTATTGTAGACCACTTGTCTGCTTTGTTCACCTTAGCCTGGCAAAAGACACCGTTTTATATAATATCAATGTAAGGCAGTCCTAATAATGGTAAAAGTTCTAGTTTATGGTGATGTGTTGATGATATTCAGGGATTCCCAGACTTGCAGTAATGCTCGGATAAGCTAAATTTTCATCCGTTCTCTGTTTATTCAAATTACACAATGTTAAAAAGGAACAAACATAAAATGTATTTTAATGATGTCCTACTTATTCTTGTGTTGAATTTCATTGCTCATTTAACCCATAAACCTTTTGGGCCTCGCATACACTCTCGGTCGTAAAGCCACTTAACTTGTCAACACAAGCATCCTCACTGCGGAATGTAATTGCTCAGTTCCTCAGTTTTCTTCAGATTTATCTGTTATGAGAGCGGGATGATTGAAGAAGATGCCGCTTCCTGATTCCAGTGACGCTGTTCATGTTCGCCAGTAGTGAAGATCTAACCAAGATCTGTTTAGGGACATGATGTTTCTTTGCTCTGTTTATTCTGATGTCTGCTGCAGGACTGTACTCTGTCCACACATTTTTAGGGATATTTAAGATGCTTTTTGATTGGACAATTGCTTCTTACTATCATTGTTTTGTGGTACTTGCAGGATTTGAGATAGCTCAGTGATCACCTGATCTGGCAATTGCACGTGCAACACAGTTTTGTGATTTTATTTGTTTTGTCTTTTAATTTCATTATTTGGTTTCACTTTATTTTGATGGTCCCTTTAACACATTCTCTTGGCTATGTAACGTTGCACCTTCATCACCTCTCATTAAAGTGTTGTTAGTAGATTATTACTTGACTCTTAGGGTTAGAATAAGTTGACATGTAGTTGCAAAGTTACTTCTAGTCAGTAGAATGGGAAAAAGGGACCATCAAAATTAAGTGTTACACCATTATCTTAATCATATATTCGAATGGCGGCGAAATTATTTTACTGTACAGGATTATAGAGGCCATCGCAGTGATCAGAGAAGGGCTCATTCAGCCCATCAGGCAGTTGTTTAAGCTTGTATGGGTTAGCAAAACGGGTATTTTTCAACGCATTCTCATCCTTTAGCGTTAGAGCCAGACCGATATAACGGCAGGTCGATATTATCGGCCGATATTAGGCATTTTCTAAAATATCGGTATCGGCAGTTATAATGGCCGATAAATGAATATTTTAAAAATAAAGTAAAAATGGACGAATCACACTTCAACCATGTCATGAGTGTTGGAGTTATATAGTTTGTCCACCAGAGGGCACTCTACGCCGTCCCTGTTGGCAACACTCGTGTATAACGCGCCACACATCCTGCAACCTGCTGATCCAGCCAGTGTCGGGCAGAGAGAACCAGTTAAGCATTATCAAATTATTTTAGTTAAACTCATAATTAACTACAAATAACTAATGTTAGGGAAATCTTTTAATATTTTGTTGCACGTTTCTGAAATAAAAGATAATAATAATATCGGCCGATATATCGGAATATCGGATTTTATAACCAACAAATATTTGTATCGGTATCGGCCTTCAAAATCCTTTATCATTCGGGCTCTATTTAGCATCATGTAGAACGCTGTATGACAAAACGGCGCTATACTACACACATGGTGGCACCCGTTATCATTAATATAACATGCGTTGTGATGGGTAGGTTTAGGTGTGGGGTAGGGTAGGGTAGTCTCATATTACGCTAAAGGATTTATGATGACTTGGGTTCGCGTGTTATATTAACGATAAAGGGTGTCATGTGCGTAGTATAGCGCCGTTTTGTCATATAGCGTTCTATGCGACGCTAAAGGATGAGAACGGGCTGTATTTTTAACATGAAATGTCGCATAATGCATTTTTAATATGTACGTTCTTGAGACATCAATAGGATGATGACTTCTGAAGACTTAATTTTGCAGCACCAACAAACTTAAAAATGTCGGCTTGCCTGAATGTCCTGTTAAATTTGTTGTTTTTCTCATTTATTGTCCGTTTTCTCACTTTCCGCAGTTGATGTGAGTGTGGCACTGCCACAGCAAGTGCCGCCTTCTGCCATCCCCATGGACCTGCGTGTAGATCACCAGTTCGCCCTGGCGCCGACGGACCCGGCCCAGCGTGAGCATCAGCTTCAGCAGGAGCTTCTGGCCCTCAAGCAGAAACAGCAGATCCAGAGGCAGCTCCTGATCGCAGAGTTTCAGCGGCAGCACGAGCAGCTCTCGCGCCAACATGAAGCGCAACTGCAGGAGCATGTGAAGGTGAGGCGAGCGCTCCTGACCCGGGGTGGGCGGTAAACAGTGCTGCGGGGCTGAGGTATTTTTGTAGGCCGCCCTGGAAGTTAGCTTCACCCTGGATCTCTCCACAAATGCCAATTGTATTTTTCCATTGGCTATTTGAAGGGTGCAGAAAATAAGCTCTGCAACCAACAAATGTTTGAGTCTTATGCATTTTATTCAAGGTGATCTTCACAAATGAACACAATTAGCAAGCATTAATACAATTGCCAGAAGTAAAAAAGCTAAGCTTAGGCTATAAATGAATCTGTGTATACTGTATATAGATTTATAGATGTAAATATAAATA
>CM075867.1:33470674-33553174 GCA_038021265.1 Cyprinella venusta | reverse complement strand
GTTTTCATAAGCTGTGAGCCATAATTAACAAAATTCTAACAAATAAACGCTTCAAATATCTCACGTTGCATGTAATGAGTCTATATAATATAGTGTTTTCACTTTTTTAAGTTGAATTACTGAAGTAAATGAACCTTTGCACAATAGTCTAATTTTTCGAGTTTCATCTGTATATCTCATTCAAATATTTTAAATATACCATCTTTATGTTGTTCAGATTTATTTGAAGACACAATGCAGAAAATATTTATGATAATATAATATAGTCAAACGTATTGTAATGGTGGGTTCGATTAATCATTCTTAACATCTTTACGTTCACTTTTGATCATTTTAATGCATCCCTCCCTGCTGAATAACAGTTCTGTAAAAAAAAAAAAAAAAAAAAAGAAAGAGAATACTGACCCTAAACTTCCAGATGGTGGTATATTATTTTTTATTTATTTAAAAATATTATGAAGACGAAAAACTTTTTATATATTTACGTTATGCACATATTTTGGCTCGTTATTTTAAGTCAGTTTAGAATTTTTGATGTTTACTTTGAGACAATTGAAATGAAGGTCCAGTAAATTTGCTTAAATAATTTGTGCCCCCTTTGTTTCCCCTTCAGCATCAGCAGGACCTTCTGGCCCTGAAACATCAGCAGGAGCTCCTGGAACACCAGCGGAAGTTGGAGCGTCATCGTCAGGAACAGGAGATGGAGAAACAGCAGCGGGAACAGAAGCTCCAGTTACTCAAAAACAAAGAACGCGGACAAGAGAGTGAGTGTCCTCCGACATCTCATTACCCGACCGAAACGCATAAAGATCTTCCATTTATTAGATTAATTAGCTTATACTCTCCGTTCATAATCAAAATTGAAAAGGTTTCATACTGAATTAGTCAAAAAGCTCATAATGTTGTCAAACCCACTGACTAGAGGTTAGATCAAGTGTTGCAACACTTCGAGTCTAGCTCACATGCTTTCCGTCTGACCATAATTTCCTGTAAATGTAGCAAAACAGCAAATATAAAATAAAATGATTTGCTTTCTGTATATAATTTAGTCCCAGTTTGAATAACGGTTTTGTTCTTCTGCAGAGCAAATATGGACTTGCTACTGCTAATAGATGCATGTAAGATAAGCTGCTTCTGCATAAATAGATATAAAATAAATCCTGCTCAGAGCATGCACAGAGAAGTCCAAATTAATCATGATTTAATGACTCGTAAATGTAAGTACACATTGATGGCTTAAGACACGAAACGAGCGGTTTGTGTGAGAAAACGAACAGTATTTATATCGTTTTTACCTCTTTTAACCACAGCCACGTCCAAGTGATTGTGTCTTAGGCCATCAATGTGTACTTACATTTACGAGTCATTAATTCATGTTTTATTTGGACTTCTTTGTGCATGCTCTTTGAGGTGGTGACCATAGACCTCCATTATATGACTGATAGACAAGAACGGTTTGACCTAAAACAATCAAAATTGGAAAATATTGCGGAAACAAAGACACCTACATTTGGATGCCCTTGAGGTAAGCTAAAACATATTAAAAATTAATTTCAAAGTGAACTATCCCTTTAATATAAAGTGGGACCAGCACACCTTTCATGCCCATTAGGTTTAGTTACAAAGTAACAGTAATTCTTTCACTAGTTGTTTATTTCCTAGCATATTCGTATCTAGAATGTTCCAGCCAGTCTATTTTTATCCATCTCTGTTGTTGTTGACACGCCGGTCACCTGTAGCCCGCGAGTAGCGCGTGTTGTCTGGCGACGCAGATGTGTACGTACACCAGCGACGGCCTCTGGGGACATGTTTACAGACAATGGGAAAGGTGGTAATTGAAGGAAAAGCTGTGAGAATGCATCCATCTGATGTGTTTCTTTCAGAGTGAGAACAATAGTGAGAAAAAAGACATCTTTGTTTAACCGTTGCGGTCTCTGTGGAATTGGAATAGAGAGTCTGCTCTCTATCTAAGACAGGATAAAGGGGCCGTTCCTCTCGTATGTAAAGAGATATCTGAATCGAGTCGGGCTGCAGTGGGATAGCTGTTTATCGACACCAGAAAACAAGTGTCAGCCTTTGTAGTCTTGATCAATCGGGGCGCCGTTCCATCTTCTCGGTCTCATGCCGAAGAGACTATTAAGAGTTTTTGTTGAGACCATTTAGAAGACGAAATTACAGCACTGCAAATTACAGGGTGTAGAAATGGTGAAGAAATTGACAGTCAGTCACAAATGCATAAAACCCCTTCCCGAGGCTTTTAGAGAAATGTAGCTGGTTAACACAGCTAGAGGCTTTGAGAATGCCATTGATGTCCCGCTGCTCGTGATCTTCCTGAACTGAGGTCTGATTGACAGGCGCTGTGGCGAGCACTGAGGTGAAGATGAGGTTGCAGGAGTTTGTCCTCAACAAGAAGAAAGCACTGGCCCAGAGGAGCCTCAACCACTGCCTGTCCAGTGACCCGCGCTACTGGTACGGGTGAGTATCACAACCCGCTCCGAAAAAGGACATTTTACAGGTCCCTTTTATATCTTGTTTGAACAGAGTGGTCAACTGAGACAGATTTATATGCAGTTTACACTTAAGTACAACTCAAATGTGTTAGGGAGAGCATCTTTTTTGTTTTTGCTTCTACATATATCACAAACTACATCAGTATTAGTGCATGTTTGCAAAGTGCAAGAAAGAAATAATATTAATAAAAATAACACAAAATTATTACGCAAGTGCTTCACCTATCAACAATGAATAAAAAGTGAAAAAAAATAATATATATATATATATTTATTTAAAAAAAATATATAAATATATTTATTTAAAAAAATATATATATATATATATATATATATATATATATATTTACATTACTGCATTCGCCTTTTTATTGTATGCTACTTATTTTATTGTGTCAGGGAGAGCGTCTTTTTTGTTTTTGCTACTACGTATATCACAAACTACATCAGTATGAGTGCATGTTTGCAAAGTGCAAGAAAGTGAAATAATAATAATAAAAATAACAAAATTATTTCATAAGTGCTTCACCTATCAACAATGAATAAAAAGTGAATATATATATATATATATATATATATATTTATATATATATTTTTTTAATATATATATATATATATATATATATATATATATATATATACATATACACATTACTGCATTCGCCTTTTTATTGTATGATGCTACTTATTTTATTGTGTCAGGGAGAGCGTCTTTTTTGTTTTTGCTACTACGTATATCACAAACTACATCAGTATGAGTGCATGTTTGCAAAGTACAAGAAAGTGAAATAATATTAATAAAAATAACACAAAATTATTACTCAAGTGCTTCACCTATCAACATTGAATAAAAAGTGAAAAAATATATTTGTTTTTTTTAAATATATATATATATATATATATATATATAATTTATTTATTTATTTTTTTAATATATATTTATTTAAAAATAAATAAATAAATAATATATATATATATATATATACATACACAGTATATTTATAAATATATATAAATATATTTTTTACATTACTGCATTCGCCTTTTTATTGTATGCTACTTATTTTATTATATGCTAAAAACATTTCATTAATTGCTATTTGAGTCAAGCTCCAATATGTTTTTGTTTCGCCAAATGATGAGCAAAGTGAGTGGGTAGGCAGTTTCTCTCTGTTGTTTGAGATGCATCAGGAGAGATTGATTTACACTGGGAATACAACGTGGTCACAATACAAGTGTTTTTAACTAAAGATGTGCCGATTGCAATTTTGTTGGTCGATTCCAATTTTTTTTTTTTGTAAGTGTGAAGTTGTGAACTGCTGATAGCGATTTTCATTCAAAGGACTATAATAAGATCTTCAATGCAAAATTGTTTTTGCTTTCTGCAGTCGCCATTCATTGTTTACATGCACAGCTTTTGTTTCAATCTAACTGAATTGCATCCGATTGGTGAATCTGAATGTAGTGTTTACATGAACGCTAAACAAGTGATCGGTTGATGTGCGTTTTAACATTGCTAAGAAAATTCCTCGGTGAGAGATACGATACCAGTGCGTCTCACAGGTGTCGCTCATCAGTATTCACGCCACCGGCCTCGCGCCGTTCTCCCGCGGCCGTAAACATGATGAATGGCGACTGTAGAATGCAAAAGCCGAATCCCGGACATTTTGGGCGATCTTGAAACACATTTTCGGGCAGACTCATCAGTAGGCTAGACTTGTTGTTCAACTACTGCACTCTGTTACCTGTAGGTGTGGCCTCCCAGGGCAGCGAAGCAAGTGCATTCTGGGAGTTGTTGTCTTTCATCCACATAAGCCTCTTTTCTCAATCTAGAAAGCTCCAAATTCAAAAATAATTTCTCTATTCTTCTACGTAAATGACTCATTGTAAATACACATTCATCTTTCCAGAGGTGAAGTATCCCTTTAATGGAAGATCGAAACAGCCAAAGCCAAACTTGAAACTAGTTTTTGCTTGCAGCAGCATTCCAAAATAAAAGCATGTTATATAAGTTTCTGTTTTGATTGATTGACAGCTTCTCAATACACAAAAGATATAGCTGGCTGTCATCTCTTCATTCTTGAAAAATTTGAACAAGTTTTGATTGGGGCACTTCTCATGTGTGGACGATAACGGTGAAGAGGAGGCAGTGTATCAGTCTGTGTTTGTGAATTTGAGAGTGAAAAACTCCATCAAGCCAAGCTTTCACGCTCCTCTTCTGTGAGGCTGGGAAAATGGGAAGAGAATGTTCCTTTTGAAAGAAATGTTCCAGGCTTTTGCAATCACATACTTCTGTACGTGTGTTCAAAAATTTGGAGTCTGTAAAAAAAAAAAAAAAAAAAAATCATACTCACCAAGGCTGTTTATTTGTTATTGTAAAATAAATTTGTTTTCTATTTTAATATATTTGAATATATAATTTATTCCTGTGATGCAAAGCTGAATTTTCAGCATCATTACTCCAGTCTTCAGTGTCACATGATCCTTCAGAAATCCATTCAATATGCTAATTTTCATCAATGTTGAAAACAGTTTTTTCTGTTTTTCATTTTTTTTTTTTTTTGGAGAAACCATGATGCATTTTTTCTAGGATCCTTTGATGAATAGAAAGTTTATTTAAAACTGAAATCTTTTGTAACATTATAAATGTTTTAGCAATTTCAAGCATCCTTGCTCAATAAGCACATTGATTTCTTTCTTTCATAAATAAGTAAATATTTCCTACTCACCCCAAAGTTTTTAATGTTGCTGTTTGTTTGAGCCAATAGCTTCTTCATTTCAGACATCCACCATTCTGATTACAACATTTGCACAAGGATTTTGATCAGAAGTGAGGTATTTCCGTAGCCTCTGTGGACTATTAAACCAGATGATTGGCACTCCTGGTCTGTTTGAGATGAGCTGATGATAGGTAGATTAAATGATTGGGTTCGTGGTGATGCCAGCTGACCTTATGCCTCAGTGCAGTTGTTTTTCCTGTTAAGGAGGAGCTAATCTCTTTATTTTCTGCAGAGCTTTGGTGGCATGAGGGTGAGTCAGTAATGACATCATTTTCATTTTTGGGTGAACTAACCCTTTAAGCATGTTCATTTATTAACAGAATAACACCCCTCTCTTAGGCTGCACTGAGGCATCATGGGTGATCTGAGTTTGCATTCCCTTTACTTGGCAGAAACGGTCCTAGTGCTGGGAATGGGGAGCAGCTGTGTGTGGAAATGTCTTGAAATGCACATATTTGAGCACCTATGCTTGCTCTCATGAGTGTTTGTGATTTGTTCCACAGGAAAACCCAGCACAGCTCCCTGGACCAGAGCTCACCACCTCAGACAGGGATTTCCACTTACAACCACCAGTTGCTGGGAATGTACGACCCCAAAGATGACTTCCCGCTCCGCAAGACAGGTACTGTAAAACTAACCTCCCGCTTCCTAATGCGTCCTGGCCTGTCAGACTTTCACTAGGGTTGCTTAGGCCAGTTCGGGATTACTTGTTTAGAACTGGTTCCAAAACACGTGGAAAAACCTCTGTGACCTTCGCTTCCATTGACGCTTGTGGAAACCCTTTTTTTCTCCTCCTGCAGATGCAGAAGCCTTTTTCTCACACCCACACACAACTGTACAAGATTGTGACGTTCAACCTAACATTAATTAGCAAACAATATAGTCAAACCTTTCTGAGCAGTGTTATTTTAGAATTATTTATATACTATTATAGTCATGTTCATAGTTTGAATTAGCTTTTTATTTTTATATTTTCTGTTTTAATTAGCTTTTTTATTGTGCTTTTTAAATGTTGTATTAGTTTTTGTTCTTTTTAAATATTACTATTACTATATTTGACATTTTTTAGAATTAGTTTTATTATTATTATTTCCCGTTTATAATTATAGTGCTTCAACTTAAAATTAGAAATGTTGCTTGGCAACCAATTGAAATAAGTTTAGGTTTTTCGTCTTATATTTATTTGATTTTGTGTCACCTTTATTTCAATTAACAAAAATGTTAACAGTTCTAGTTAAAAACTTAAAAAGGGTGAAAAATCTGTTTTGATCCAAAAGTCAAAGCAATAAAGTAAAAAAAAAAAGTTAAAAATGTGTTTTGCAACTGTAAAAAAAATATGTTCATGATTTGTAATCACAACATTTTTTCTTTTGTCAAATCAACTTAATTGATTTAATTCAGATAACATAATATTTTGAGTTTCTGATGATTAAATCAACCTCCTTCATTGTATTAACTCACTTTTTCCATTTCAATGAACTTAAAATATTTTAAGTAATATTAAAATATAATTTTAAGTAATACTTAAAATATTATAATTTTAAGGCAACCAGGTTACTTCATTTTTTAAGTTAAACCAACAATACTTTTACTATTTTAAGACCGTTAAGATATTTTGCATGTAACTGTATTCACAATTTATTGATGCATTTTATTTCTATGGCAATTATATTAGAATAGAATTGAAATATACTTAGCAAATTTAGTACAACAAATACTGCAGTTTAACATTTACTAAATTAAATATTTAATTACAATTAAAAAAAGTTATTAATGAGAAATCAGAAGAGCAATGTGCTGAATTGTATAAAAAATACATTTTAAAATAAAATATGAATAAATGAATGGTACTATTTTATTTTACTACTATTTTACTACTTTCGAAACATGACCAGGGCGTGATTTTTACAATTTTTGTGAGATCCACCTTCACACACAGCTTTGTCCAGGTAACATTTTCAGATAACACTGAAGACTCGTGCCCCTATCACCTTGCAGAACATTCTGGAAAGTTTTCTGCTTCTGAGAAAAGGCGGAGGTTTTAGGCGTAGACATTCTCTGTGGCATCTGCTGTGTATTAAGAAGGGCTCCAGTGTCTGTGGGCTGGCATTGGTCCTGTGCCCCCCTGCTTCAGCAGCGCTGTCTTCACTATCAGGGCTCCAGGCGGTGTGTGTTAAAGAACTTGTACCCCCTCCCTCTCTGCTGCGGGAGAGCACTCAAGGGCAATTCCTATGCAGACTCACTTTGGGCTGGTTTAGGTAGCGTAAGGCCTCTGTGCTCATTAATCACACTGGAAATGGGCCTGTCAGGGAGCCACAGCACAACCTGCCCTGGGCCTTTAGCACACACAGAGCCCCGGTGAGACCTGCGTAATTACAGTGCAGGCCAGTGAGACGGGAGGGAGGTGTTACGGGTGCATTACAGTCGTAACTGCGGATGGAAGTTGAATGCATCTCCTGCTACTTAAAGCAAAGTGTCCAACTGGACAGAAACCTTTATGACCTCTGTGTCCGCATTAAGATGACATTTGACGTTCACTGCACACAGTCCGAGTCCGAAATTAACTTTTCGCCCCACTTGCCAAACAGGTGAACTGAGACAATGTGCAGATTCCAAGTATTCCTTACAGGCATTTTTATTTTATTTATTTATTTATTTATTTATTTATTTATTTATTTATTTATTTATTTATTTATTTTTATTATGATTATGATTATTTTATCTTTTTATTTTTTTCATTTTTTTTTCTGCATTCATTTTAATTTAAGTTAAAAGAAGTTTATTATCATATTGCTTCAAATAAACAAAAATGATAAATGATGCCTTAACACTCACTCTCTCTCTCTCACTCTCTCTCTCTCTCTCTCTCTCTCTCTCTCTCTCTCTCTCTCTTTTTCTCGATCTCTCTCTCTCTCTCTCTCTCTCTCTCTCTCTCTCTCTCTCTCTCTCTCTCTCTCTCTCTCTCTTTTTCTCGATCTCTCTCTCTCTCTCTCTCTCTAATATATAATTTATATATTTATATAATATATATATATATATATATATATATATATATATATATTAGGGCTGTCAAACGATTAATCACGATTAATCGCATCCAAAATAAAAGTTTGTGTTTACGTATATATTAATATGTGGGCGTAGTGTGTATAATTATTTTGTATATATAAATAGACACACATGCATGTATATATTTAAGAAAAATGTGTTCTTAGTATATCAAATATTTATATTTATACATAATATTAATTATGTATAAATATATATAAAGTATATACTTTCAGATTTTTCTTAAATATATACATGCATATGTGTGTATTTATATATACAAAATAATTATACACACTACGCCCACATATATTACGTAAACACAAACTTTTATTTTGAATGCGATTAATCGCGATTAATCGTTTGACAGCCCTAATATATATATATATATATATATATATGTGTGTGTATGTTTTATTTATATATATATATATATATATATATATATATATATATATATATATATACATATTATATTTTTATATAAATATTTTTATTATTATTATATCCTTGGTGCCATGAAACTGCACCCTTCATAGACAATTGCTTTTTATTTTCATTTTCGCTTGATGTGATGAATATTTCAATATTTTATGTTTTTTCACCATATGTGATCATCCTAGACAAACAAACGACGCAAGGACTGACTTTTTTTGCAAATAATCTGAGCTTCTTATAATCATTCTCATAATTTCGATGTTGACAAGTTACCGGTCACATTTGGCTCTCTGTGAGTGTCGATATTGGCCGCTGATTTCACTGTTGCAACCCGCTGTTTGGTTTGATGTGATCCAGTGTTCCCCCACAGCTCATTGTTTTCATTATCCGTGAGTGGCACAACCTCTTTGACGTTCTTTCATGGTTATATTTCCCATGCGAGCTGTTAACCTGGGAAAGCAGCAGCAGGATGATGCAGGCGCTGGAACTTCGGGAAAGAGGATCTGATGGTCTGAACGTCAAGCTGTGAAATGTTCTTTGTTTAGTTCTGATGATTGAGTTTGTGGTAAGGCTCGTTTGCGAGTCGATTCCAGTCCTCCCGCTGTAGATAAACCTCAGTTTGCTCTGGCTGGCAGAGTGCATTCCTGCAGTGGGGATATGGAGAAGGAGGGTGGCCCAGGCCTCAACCAGAACTGTTTGACGCTCTCTTTCCCTCCATACCGCCCCTCTCAGGACAGGCCAGAGTCTGTTTTCTCACGTCTCACCTAACCGTCCGACATCTGGAACCTTGGCTGTTGGCAGCTGCAGGAAGTGTGATGTTGTTTTAGGACAGTGAAGTCTGCCATGAATGGTGCAAAGATGGTTCCTCGTCTGTATGCATGTCATGGTTTTCTAATAGTGGTTACCAGTGTTTTGGGGGTAATACGTTAGATGTTGTGTGATCAGATCTTTTTCATCTGAGTATTGCTTTTTAATCCAATTTTTTTCTTCCAGTCTAATAGTTTTTAAAAACATATGTAATCAGATTTTTTGACAGTCAGATTTCAATCAGACAAGAAATACATTGCTCATAAAATGTGCTCCGTATAAGTAAAAATTTCAAGTGGACTTGTAATGTGTCATGTATTTCGATTTTTTTTCAATTACTTTTAAAAATATTTTTTTGTTGCTTATTAAATTTACACAAATTACTTTTTTCCCCCTAAAGTTGCATTTTATGCAATATGATTTTTTTTTCACAATCCATTTTTTTTCAAGTTATTCATTGCTCATTAAATTTACACACTATCAGTTTATTTTCTTTAAAAGAAGTCACGTTATATAAATCGATTTTTCCACTAATCACTAATTAAATTGCCACAATATCAGTTACTTTTTCAAATAAGTAACATTATTTTTACAACATGTCTATCTCCATGTTGAACTGTTTAAATGGGTTAGAAAAACAGGTATTTTTAACATGATATGTTGCTCAATGGACCTTAAAAACACACACAAAAAAAACGTTTTTGCAACTTTTTTTCAGAAATGTAACATTCAGATTTGTGATTCTTTACGTTTCTTGTGAATGAGATGGGGATAAAAAAGTAAAAAGTAGAGGAAAAATTACATGACATTGCAATAAAAGGTAATGCAATATTGTAGCATGTTACTTTTTAAAGTAACATTCTTGAACAGTGTTGACACCACTTCCTTTCTTTCCTCGCTAGGTGTGAATGTATCTTGTAAATGTGACTCAGCGAGAGCTCTTTTGTTTCATTCATGCGTTCTCTCTCCTGAACGTGTAGGGTCAGGCAGGAAGGTCACACAGAGCTGACTTTTTGCGCAGAGCAGGCTTGCAGCGTCTGTGACTCTATTGCTTAGTGACTCATTCTTTTTGTCATGTACAAAGTGTTTGTTCCTGGTTCAAAATATGATTTGCTCCCAACCGCTTTAGGGCAGTGAGTATGAGTAAATGACTGTCTGTTATACCTCACTTTGTGAAATGCAAGTTGTACTTGCTCTAATTTGATCAGAAATAGGACACTTTTACACAAAACGAGTTTGAGACGTATTGCACTTCTCATTTGTACTCCATATGAATCGCCTCCAGGTTACGTCGAAGTGCTCTTCACATTTATGTTGACACGTCAATTTTCACTAGGGAGTGTACAGAATTAGAAAGCCGAGGATGGAGAAATCTGGAAGGAATTGAGCTTGAGCTTTAAACACAATTAAACTAATCAGCCTGGAGGTTGCAATTTGTGACCTAATACCTGCTAATAACAGCTGGGATTCAGGCTGGGGAACAGCAGGAAAGGACAGAAGCAGATGCCGCGTTAATCGAATATTTTCCGTCATTGACTAATATTATTATTTATTTTAGCCGGGATGGAAAAATCTGAAAGCCGTCCGTCATTTTGACAGATTACGCTGAGGGTGATGGATTCTGACGTGTAACTGTAATTCCTTCCCCTGTCCAGTTGGTGGCGAGTGCACTCCAGTATGGAGAACAATTAAAACTGCCATGAAAATTCATAAGTCAGAGGCAAAGATGCAAAATCTAAGAGTTGTTAGACTCCTTTGATGAGTTAGATTACACACAGGCGAGCATCCAGGTTAGGCCGATGGAGCGAAGATTTGAGATACAAAGCTTCGATTTTAGTTTAGTAAATTTTTGCAATCGGAATTTAAGTTTTTAAATGAATTGTATTGTTCATAGTTGTTTTCGATTAAGTTTACATGACAACGATGTACTAAAAACCATTTTAATACCGTTTTTCATGTAGACGATAATGTTGTCAAAACAATCCCCGTTCACACGGATTCGCGAAAACAATTAAAAACATGGCAGGCCAGTAGTTGCCGATGTCACTTTGTAAAGAAAAACTACGCGCTTGCAGACTGAACACGTAATATGCATGCACGTGACATCACCAATTTCACAAATTTGAGTAGTTTACAAAAGACAATAACAGTATTTAATTTGTAAAAACATGCACTTTGAAACCCATTTGTAAATGTTAGCATTTTCAGGCTCCCAAAACACTGTTGTTGTGTAAATGAACGGCCAAAACGCATAATAAGTTTTCCCTTTTTAGTTGAAGACGTGTCGTGTAAAACCATCATCTTTGTGTGGTGTTGAACATGAAAAGTGACAGAGTATCTGTTCATCTCTTTCTAAATAAATAAATAAAACAAAAATCTATTAAAAGTCTTGTATTGTTAAAATATGTAAATTTAAATGACGGGTAATAATTAGGGCTGTCAAACGATTAATCTCATCCAAAATAAAAGTTTGTGTTTACATAATATATGTGGTGCACTGTGTATATTTAAGAAAAAAACATTTATTTATTTATTTATAAAATATTTATATTTACATATCATATAAATTATATATAAATCTATATACAGTATAGATTTATATAGAGATGCGGTTAATCGCGATTAATCGTTTGACAGTCCTAGTAATAATAGATTTTGAAGGAATTTTTACGACCCTTTTACGACTTTTTACGACCAGCGTTTTGTTGTTTTTTTTTGTTTTTTTTTAAACGGTCAGCGCCTCGTTACGCTCATGGCGTTCTAAAAACACGGTGCTCCCATTGAAAACAGTTGAAAACATACACCAGGCGTGTGGTAAAACGCTTTGGTGGACACACTGCCTAAGAGTTTTTAGACTACTTAAAAATGCTTCGACTTGAAATGGCCTTGTCTGCCGCTAATGAGTATCCATGCCCTGCCCTGAACATGATGTCCACTCCACACGACTTCTGTTTGCCTCCTAAGAGCTCATTTCCCTTATCTGGATCTAAGTGCTTTTTTAATAGCTATAGGGTGATGACTTCTCCATGTCATTTCCTGTCGGCTCTGTTGACAACTTGTCCTAGCTAAGACACTGCTTGCATGCTCTTATCAGACTGATAACTTTTCAGCAATCATCATGGTCATGAACGTGTACCTTCAAAATCGTCTCTCGTATTTCATGTTCTGAGATTTAATGCATCAGCTCTTGATCTGAGTTCCTTCTCGGTGCTCTGCAGAAGTTGATATGGCAAGAAGAAGCAAAAACCAAAAAAAATAAATAAATAAATAAATAAATAAATATATATATATACTATATTTATCAATAGAATCTGATGTTCATTTTTTTAAGCATTGTTATCATTTGATATTTACCAATATTGGATATTTATTTAATCAATTTTTGCATTTACTCTAAGTAAATGATATGATTTGTTGCCATCTTACATCATTTATTGACACTGTTAAATGTAATCAAATAGCAAATTTCAAAGATTTATAATTGTTTAATGCTTAAATTTACTTGTAACATGAAGCAATTGATTTTTAGGGCTAAATTTTAAATTTACAAAATATTGTAGATTTTTTGTTTTGGTTACTTGTCTTTTCGGCCATAAATTAAAAGAAATATTGGCTTATTTATTTTAATAACTGCATCCCTAGTGCTTTTTCTGTGTTTTGCTTAAAGTTGAAACGGAAGTTGGGAAATTGTGATGTATATCTTAGTAAAGCTGCTTCTCGAACAAGAAAAAACTGTCCGGCAGGGCTTGATTTTGCCCATTGGGAATTGATTTGGATGGTTGTGGTTTGCTATTGGTCGATCGCATGTGAGTGACATGTTGTCCCGCCCTCTCTCCAGTAAACATGTCATCAGAGAAGAGATATTGCTGCAAGAGGAAGGGGAGGTTAATTTGATTAAAAATCTTGTGGAAATAATTTTCAACCTTAGCATTATCAAACTGCCCAGTAAGGTCATCGTCACCCTTCAAGAGTTGAGTTTGAAGTGTTGGGAGTGTGTAACATCAGCAAATATCACGGGCCACTGCAGCAGACGTGTCAGAGTTCTGGAACAGACACACTCGCGTGCGGTTCTGCCATCTCAACAGTTTTTAGAAGAGGCAGGTGAGAGTCAAGGGCCTGGAGTCCTCTTTGCTGTCAGTGAGAGAGCTTTACAGCTGCCTGCTATGGCCAATATTTCATGCTAAAACTATTACAGTTCATCAAGTGGTCAAACTGAAGCTGTACAGCTTGAGATGTCGTTGGGTGCGGTGTTTCGTCATTTACTAGGTTCGTAGATCAATGGCTGTTGGGTTTTGAGTTTCGAACTAAATTGAATCTAGCTTTGGGGTTTTGCTCAGTTGCTCACTTGTGGTGAAAAGTTTTGTAATTGTAAAAGTTTTGTTTCTACTTTTTGTTATATACCAGATATAATTTGATTGACGCATGGTAAGCCGAACAGGGCTCATGTTAAATTTACTCCTGTCTTTATAACTGCTCCTGTTTCTCCACCTTTGCTAATGCAGGGCATTAATGGCAGCATGCCTAGATTTCTTTGACAGAGATGTCTGGGAATGTTTCCTACCACTTACCAGAAGTGCCATCCTCATATCTACCTAGTTTGATGAGTATAACCACAAGATTGGCTTTTCAGAATAGAGTGCTCTTTAGAGAAGGAGTGCTGGAATCTGTGCTTCCTCAACATCTGCCTATTAGTGGCAGTGGCATGGGTTTTTACATTGAACATTCATTTGGACCCATCTATAACTATGTGCTATGACTCATTGGAAACCGTAGGAGGTAACGAATGTTATGTTTTAGCCAACATTTAACACCAAAACTACATGCTATTGCACCATTTTCAGTATCATTTGCTTTATTGCTGGTATATGTTAGTGCTCTCTGTGTTAGTCACATTATTTTTGGTATTTTTTAGATGATCATTCATTTTGATGTTTATTTCTGTTTACGTTGCACTGTTAACTTTTATAAGCATCATTAATAGTTCAATATTACTTGCATGAGTTTTCTATTTTGTATTTTTACAACTCATGTTCTATTTATTAAAAAGTTCCAACAGGTGTTTTTACCATTCGTTGTAAAACTGTGGACCTATTTTTCCCAAACGCCTCACACCTCATTCTTCCGTTGAGAGCTTGAATAATAGACACTCCAGACCAGTTGGTGGCGATAATGCACGGCAAACCACTGGCATTTCATTGAATACACAGAAGAAGCAGAATAATACAAACAAACTCATTTTCCGTTTCGGGCGGCGGAGTAATACCGTACCTCACAGCACATCCAAAATCAATGGAGTTGGACCAAAACTACGATAAAACCTGTTGGAAAGCATCTTTTGCTGCAATCTTTGTATTAGCTTATCAGTGAACACCCCAGACCATGTCTTTGTAGACTAAAGCACTGTTCTATTTCATCAGAAACGATCTTAAAGGGATACTCGACTTTTTTTGGAAATAGGCTCATTTTACCACTCCCCCAGAGTTAAACAGTTGGGTTTTACTGTTTTCGAATCCATTCAGCCGATGTTTTGATATTTAGAAGAATATCAGTAAGCAGACCGTTTCTGGTCTCATTGACTTCCATAGTAGGAAAAAAATATACTATGGAAGTCAATGAGACCAGAAACTGTCTGGTTATTGATATTCTTCTAAATATCAAAAAATCGGCTGAATGGATTCAAAAACGGTAAAACTCAATTGTTTAACTCTGGGGGAGTTGTAAAATTTGCCTATTTCCAAAAAAAAAAAAAAAAAGTGGAGTATCCCTTTAAAACAGGGCTTTAAGTGTAAAATACCAAACTTGTCCTTTAAACACTTGGGTTATTAAATGGTGTATGGAAAAAAAAAAATCTTTTCAATGGCTGGAAAAACGTGGCCCTCAACACCCAGGGCAGATCTGTGTGTATGATTTGAACAATTTGAAAGGTTTATTCATGGCTTTTGTTAGTCTCTACAGATGAGGTTATGTTCCAAATTACTATAGAGTGCATTGGTCCTAATGAACTTTGCGTGCTCTCATTTTTGGGCCATGCACATTTTGACACCGGGTCACAAACGAAGCAAGGATCAAGCGCCAAAGCACAATTGGGGCAAGAGAGGGATTGAGAGGTCTTTTGTTGGAGTATGTGAGCAGGTGAAAATGTCAGCCGTGGCTAATGGGAGAAACATCCGTGCCTGGTTGACAGCTTCAAATAGGCTCGACCCTCTCGGTGAACTTTCATTTTATCAATAGCTGGCCAGGCCTGTGCGTGGCCTCAGTGGCAGGCCTGTTCTGACACGCTATGTCGCACTCCCAAGAGCATGTGTTTGCAAACTGTTTGACTGAAAGCGCTCAGAACCAAGGGTATTCATTTACAGTGTTTACACTTGACAGGCTTGATTAAACTTTTCGGCAAGTTGCTGTGCCAGGCTTGAAGTTGTTCAAATGCTGGTTTGCGCCATTGTTTTTCAACTGGAATCTGAATTCACAAACATAATGAGTGACCTGAGATGACCTCTTTTATAAGGATTAATTAGTTGCTTGATTCAGGTCAAGCTAGTTTCTTTCAACTAATTTCTTTTTTTAACAGTTGTATTTCGCAGAATCAGTCCTGAAGCCATCTTTTCACTGCTTATGAGCAGAAATCTTTCTCAGAGGAGAATCAGGATTTCTAAGTTTTCCATCCATCCACCCATCCATCCATCCACTCATAAATCCACAAAACCACCCATTCATCCATACACAAAACCACCCATTCAACCAACCAACCAACCAACCAACCAACCAACCAACCAACCAACCAACCATTTACCCACCCACCCATCATCCATCCATCCACCCACCCATCCATCTATCCACTCATAAACCCACAAAACCACCCATTCATCCATCCACAAAACCACCCATTCAACCAACCAACCAACCAACCATCCATCCATCCATCCATCCATCCATCCATCCATCCATCCACCCACCCATCCATCCATCCACTCATAAACCCACAAAACCACCCATTCATCCATCCACAAAACCAACCAACCAGCCAGCCACCCAACCACCCACCCACCCACTCACCCACCCACCCACCCACTCACCCAAAACCAACCAACCAACCAACCAACCAACCAACCAACCAACCAACCAACCAACCAACCAACCAACCAGCCAACCAACCAACCAACCAACCCACCCACCCACCCACCCATCCATCCACCCACCCACCCACCCACCCATCCATCCACTCACCCACCCATCCATCCATCCATCCATCCATCCATCCACCCACCCACCCATCCACCCAATCCATCCATCCACTCAACAACCCACCCATCGAACAACCCACCCATCCATCCAATAAACCACCCACCCACCCACCCATCCAATACCAATACTCCATAATACTTACATTCATACATATATAAAATGAATTAATTAAAATCCATCTAAAACCAAAACATCCCAATTCTCCACAGAGAAACATTTCTAGTTGTAATAAGTGATAAGATGGCTTCAGAACTGATTCTGAGGAAAAGTTTGCAGTAGACAAAAAGGCGGTTTTGGAACAAAGCCAAAGTGTGTGTTCTCTATTTACTTTTAATGTCACACATCCTGCTTCTTGAAAGCACTGTTGCAGGATCAAATATCTGTCCTGTTCTTGCTTTATTTTACTGACTGTCCTCTTTCCGTTTCCCATTAGCATCTGAGCCTAACCTGAAGCTACGATCCAGGCTGAAGCAGAAAGTTACGGAGCGCAGGAGTAGCCCGTTGCTTCGGCGGAAAGATGGGCAGGTCACCACTGCAAAGAAACGCTCTCTGGACATGGCAGGTGAGAGCATCAATCTTGAACATAGTTCATGTTTTATTCATAGTGAAAGTAGAGACATGTCAAAAAATGATTGTCAGAAGAGTGGGTAACTCGTGTCTCCTGCATGCTCACCACAGATCAATGACCTGACCGCTAGCCCATGATTCCGACATCCGTGCAGATTTGACTGACACCAAATTAACCACGTTTTTCCCATCCCATTTTCTCTCAGAATCGGCATGCAGCAGTGCTCCTGGTTCTGGTCCAAGTTCACCCAACAACAGTTCAAACAACATTACCAATGAGAACGGCGTCGCTGGATCCATCTCCAACAGTCCAATGGAGGTACAAAGCACCTGCTTTAGCACGACTTTTTGGGTGATGAAGCTATGACCAGTCCCTCCAGAAAAGCGTGATTTTGCGATCGCATGATCTAGTAAATAATCAGCCAAAGTCTGCATATTCATGCGATGGGTGAATGTTTTCAAATACGCCGCACTTTCGCCACATAAAGCGTTAATCAAGGATTTTTGGCCGCAACGATCATAAAAAAACGATGCGTTTTTCTGGAAGGACTGTATGACCACAGTTGGTTAAGATCACAAGAGCATGTAAACATTTGCATTGAGTAAAGATTTTATCATGGTAAACTTTCCCAAACTGGGGTTTGCCAGGATGTTCATAAGTTGATAAAATTTTTATTTTTTCATACTATTTATTATATATATATTAGGGCTGTCAAACCGATTAATCGCGATTAATCGCATCCAAAATAAAAGTTTGTGTTTACATAATATATGTGGGGGCACTGTGTATAATTATTTTGTATATATATAAAAAACATACATGCATGTATAGTTAAGAAAAAAATATTATTTATATATAAAATATTTATATTTACATATAATATAAATTATATATAAATCTATATACAGTATATACATGAAAATATTTCTTAAATATATACAAGCATGTGTGTCTATTTATATATATATATATATATATATATATATTAGGGCTGGGCAACGATTAATCGCGATTAATCGCATCCAAAATAAAAGTTTGTGTTTACATAATATATGTGTGTGTGGTGTGTATAACTATTTTGTATATATAAATACACACACATGCATGTATATATTTAAGAAATATTTGCATGTATATACTTTATATATATTTATACAGAATTAATATTATATATAAATATAAATATTTGATATATTAACAACACATTTTTCTTAAATATATACATCCATGTGTGTGTATTTATCTATACAAAATAGTTATACACACTAAAGACAAATATATTACTTAAACACAAACTTTTATTTTGGATGCGATTAATCGCGATTAATCGTTGCCCAGCCCTAATATATATATATATATATATAATTATACGCAGTGCACCCACATATATTATGTAAACACAAACTTTTATTTTGGATGCGATTAATTGTGATTAATCGTTTTGACAGCCCTAATATATATATATATATATATATATATATATATACACATATATATAATAATGATAAAAAATTTATAATTAAAAAATAATTAAAAAAATAATAATTATACTTAAAATTTGAAATTAAATTTTTGGGAAGTACCAAATAGGCGAACATCTTTTGGCCAGAAAGTCTTATCAGTGATAGGGAGTAAATATTTTAATAGTTTGCCGCAGTCAATACGACAATGTTCTTCTTATCACTCCTTTAAGGAACATCTTAAGAAGTGGCTTATGAAAAATCAAGTGTGTAAACATTTTACTTAGTAAATTGTTATGATGTGTTTTTTATGTATTGTGTTTTAGTGGCGTCTTGTATTGAGTTGTCTGTTGTTGTACCTGCCTAGGAACTACGGACGTAAATTAGCAATTTGCTATAATCCGGCTTGTTTACATTTTGTACTTTGTACTTATGTTCATTAACATGCATTGTCCCTATTAAATAAAATGAAATGAATGAATTTAATGAAAATTAAATGAAATCAAATTACTTGAAATTAAATTTTGCATTATTATACAAATGAATGTGACATGGTATTTTTGCCAATGTTTTATAAAAGCCCTTTGGATTTATTTTTATTTATTTATTATTATTTCACACTTTCCTCCATTGTCCCTAAAGCCTCTTTTTATTAGTATTACATATCTGCAACACATGGCATCTCTCTTGTTAATTGGCATATTCTTAAATGGATCTGTAAATCTCTTTACTTTTTAGTTTTAGCTCAGTTTTATTGGTGGTCACACTTGT
This sequence comes from Cyprinella venusta, assembly GCA_038021265.1. Classification (NCBI taxonomy): domain Eukaryota; kingdom Metazoa; phylum Chordata; class Actinopteri; order Cypriniformes; family Leuciscidae; genus Cyprinella; species Cyprinella venusta. The sequence goes on along the minus strand of CM075867.1, from coordinate 33,533,550 downwards.
CAAGGAGCTTTGGGAAGTGTCCTGCAATTTTTTTTTCCTGGCTGTTTCCATGCATGTTTTTCAGACGTCGACAGTCTCCTTCTGTAGACGCGTCCCGCAGGGGTCCGGAGAGCGACCAGACAGAGCTGTTTGTTTTTATCGGTGGGGTTTATTTATCTGTGCATATGTTTGTGTGTGTGTGTCGTTCCAGCCATCTTTGGCACACAGACTCGCCGGCAGAGAGGGTCCTGTTAGCCAGCTGTCTCTGTACACATCGCCCTCCCTTCCCAACATCACCCTGGGCCTGCCAGCCACCGGCCCTTCCAGCGTGAGTCCATCTTTCTCTTTCTCCATCGGGGGGCCGGCCCTCTTGCGTGCGCTCATAGAGACTCCACTGTCTGGACCGTCAGGTTGCCACATGTGGCTTTTCAGCACCAGTGGCATTTTAAAAAGAGCCTTTTGAGAGACAATGGCTGACCGCAGCTTACTGACGCAAGAATTATTTACGAGGGAATGTCCTCTCTTCTTTGCCCTGGATTCTTTTTGGCTTATGATCCCTCTCTCTCTCTTTCTATTCACATAGATGGCATCCGGCCAGCAGGATGGTGACAGAATGGCAGTGCCAGGAATACCCATAACCACTCCGTTCATGCCAGGAGCCCACCTGCCGTCTTACCTGACTGCCTCCTCCTTAGAGCGGGAGAGCGGCTCGGCACACAACACACTCCTCCAGCATATGGTGCTTCTGGAGCAGTCCGCCGCTCAGAACTCCCTCGCAGGTCAGTCTCAGTCATAATAACCCATATTAATGTTACCACGACACATTTTACCTGCAGAGATGGGGTGAGTGCTGACTGTTGTCTCTGGTAAAAAATATTTATGCATTATTTTTTTTCAAAATATCAGCTGACAAATGAAATGAGAAGAGAATGTCTAGAGTATATTGCCTTGTAATTTGAATCCTTGGTACTTTTTATTATATTATATTATATTATATTATATTATATTATATTATATTATATTATATTATATTATATTATATTATATTATATTATATTATATTATATTATATTATATCCAAATTCTATCATCCATCCATCCATCCATCTTAGAAATACAATATATCCACTATTGTGTTTCAATGTTTTATATTATTTATTTCATTATTCACAGTATATTATATTATATTATATTATATTATATTATATTATATTATATTATATTATATTATATTATATTATATTATATTATATTATTTTATATTATATTATATTATATTATTTTATATTATATTATATTATATTATATTATTTTATATTAGTATTCAAATACTATCTATCTTTCCATCCATCCATCCATCCATCTTAGAAATACAATATATCCACTATTATGTTTCAATGTTTTATATTATGTATTTCATTATTCACAGTTTATTATATTATATTATATTATATTATATTAAAAATACAATATAAGAATGCACTATTATGTTTCAAAGTTTAATTGTAATTTAATTTAAAATTTTAATTTTTTTCTCAAAGGTATCTGTAAATGAAGCATGTTAAGTTTAATATTCAATTTTTTTGCTTTCAATTTGTTTATTTATTTATATTAAAAATACAATATGACAATGTGCTATTATGTGTCAAAGATTTATTTTTCTTGTCATTATTCACCTTTTCCTAAATATCTGTAAACTATCTGACATGAGACAGATATGCAATATTCAAAATTATAAAAAATAAAAATGCATGTTGCAATTTTTTTTTTACTAGCTATTATTTACATTTTCTTAAAGATATACGTAAAGCAGCCATATAAATTTTAATATTCTAAATGTTAATTTAGAATATTATGTCATTATGTTTATAGTAATGTTTTAAACATTGACAAAAGAAGAGGGGGAGGGGAGTTTATAAAAAGATTATTTATTGAACAGATTATGGCCTTATTCTACATCTTAGCTGATGGTTTTGGTTGTAGGGAAATATGAAATGTTGCAGTTCTCCACACTCTTTTCTTCGAAAGGAAGGAAGGAATGAAGGCAGTCCCACTTAAAATTTTTCTGCTGGTTGACATCGGCACAGCTAACTTAACACACTTAACAACACTGCTTCCATTTTGGGAAAAATGTTAGATTTAATAATTAATCTTTGCGAGTGTTGTATTACTCAAATGTATTATTCGCATGGTTCGTTGATTCTCGTAATACACAATTATTTCTCACATTTGTGACATAATTTCCCATTATTTGCACATTATATCTCCAAATTGCAGCAAAGGGGGGCCTCCAAACATCCAGGTGCCCCGGGGCCTCGCAGGATCATAATGCGTCGCGCTCCGTTCTCCCTGCGGTTGTCATGCATTTACTGGTTGTAATTAGTCCAGCATAGGTTATGCAGCGTCCTTTATAAATTGGATTCAATTTCCTCCGATACGCACTAAAGAAGGCTCATTTTAATCAAATTAGTCATAGGCGGTGTTAATTAGCCTCCCGATGTGCCAGGAACGGCTTCACGAGAAACGGGAGAGGGAGGCTGGCAATAAGAAGAGGTCAATACTTATCCTGAGGATGAGAGAGAGAGAGACGCCTCACTGGCGCAGTCAATTCGGACTAATGATTTGTGCCGTCAAAGACCATCACGTTAAAGAGCTAACCTTTTCTCCGCCCACTGTTGTCAGGGAGATGAGCAAATCCAGTGGACAGGAAGTGTACAAACAGGAAGTGTCAAGCCCCTGGGAGGGACGGGGATTGTGTCTGAAGCAGAGTGGCGCAATAATGGCATTAAAAAAATTTATGAGAAAAAAAGTTTTCTGACTGAATAGCTTTTGCACCGGTGATCCATCATTAAGTGTGTATATATTTACATTTAATCATTTAGCAGACGCTTTTAACCAAAGCGACTTTCAAGTGGTAAGAGCATCAGAAGCAATTAAACTAAAAATAGACTACAGTATGCAAGTGTCGTGACCCTTCCCAGTTTAGTCTAATGCACCTTAATATATATATATATATATATATATATATATATATATATATATATATATATATATATAAGGAATAGAAGAGATAAGAAAGTGTTAGTATTAATTGATCATGTGTGTGTTTGTGTTCACTCACAGTTTAGTAAATTATACATTTATTATATTTATTTATATATTTTTTAGATAGAAGGACTATTATACAACTATGAAATATTATTTATTTATATATATATATATACACACATATATACATACATACATACACACATGCAGTTTTATATTTTACTGTTTAAATATTATAATTTTATTTTATATTATTATGTAAATTATATTATTATGTAAATCATATTTAATGATCTGAAAATATTATGTATTATAATATATATAGTGTGTGTGTGTGTGTATATATGAAGAGTTCAGATGCAAAAGCCTCTAAGTGCCATTTGAAATTTTCTTCTAAAATGATCATTTTTATCAAGCTTGTATATTTAAGTTCAGTAATTTCACTTAAATGGCAATGAAGATTACCTATTAACTGTCATTTAAGTGAAATTACTGAACTTAAATATACAAGCTTGATAGAAATGGGCATTTTAGAAGAAAATTTCAAATGGCATTTAGAGGCTTTTGCATCTGAACTCTTCATATATATATATATATATATATATATATATATATGAAGAGTTCAGATGCAAAAGCCTCTAAGTGCCATTTGAAATTTTCTTCTAAAATGATCATTTTTATCAAGCTTGTATATTTAAGTTCAGTAATTTCACTTAAATGGCAATGAGGATGACCTATTAATTGTCATTTAAGTGAAATTACTGAACTTAAATATACAAGTTTGATAAAAATGGTCATTTTAGAAGAAAATTTCAAATGGCATTTAGAGGCTTTTGCATCTGAACTCTTCATATATATACATATTAATAGTATATATATACTATTGATTTATGTACGTTTTATTACTGTTATTGAAATTAATATATTTTACTGGGGGGTTGTTGTTTTTGTTGCACATATTTAGAACGATATGTTAAGTTTGAGATCGTTACACTTTAAAATCTCACCTCAAGGTCTGTATTCTGTCCTAAAACTGAGACGAGATGCGCTTAAACCTTCAGTCGTGTGTGTATTCAGGAAGCTGCACCCCCAGAGAGCAAAAGCGGGCAAAGGTGTTAATTAGTTCAGGGCTAAGTGCTAACTAGAATCTGCTGTGTAACCCAAAGCCCATGTGTTGTGTCCTCAGGCCTGGGTGGCGTGCCCCTGCAGTCCCATCCCATCCATAAGCTCCGGCAGCATCGGCCCCTCGGACGCACGCAGTCGGCCCCCCTGCCCCAGAACGCCCAGGCGCTGCAGCAGCTGGTGGTTCAACAGCAACACCAGCAGTTCCTGGAAAAACACAAGCAACAGTTCCAGCAGCAGCAGCTTCACATCAGCAAGGTACAGCATTCTGCCTGCCTTTAGCTCCCTTAATCACCATGGCAACCAGCAGGATGTGCAGTCCTTATATGGTCAGACCGGAAGCTCTCTGCTCGTGTGTTTGAGTGTATGTGGGACTGCAGTCATGAGCGGACCCAGACTGAATCTATGCGTGGAATCGCAATTTCGATGCTGAATTTTGACCGAAATGCGAAATTCTGTTCAATTAATTATGTTAAACAGGGTTTAAGTAACTATTTTGTCTGCTGGTCCCACCTTAAAAGATTTATATTTTTGAAGTTTTAGAAAATAATCCTTCTTATTTTAAATAAAAAAAAAAACAAAATAAAGTAAAAACAATAATATTTTTTAAATGAGTTTAAAATAATTTTCTATTTGAATTTATTTTAAAATGTAATTTATTCCTGTGATGCAAAGCTGAATATTCAGCATCATTACTCCAGTCATCAGTGTCACATGATCCTTTATAAATCATTTATGCTGATTTGATACTCAAGAAACATTTCTTATCATCAATGCTGAAAACAGTTGTTTTGCTTAATATTTTTGTGGAAACCATGATAGGATATTTTCAGGATTCTTTGTTAAAATAGAAGATTTGAAAGAACAACACTTATTATTTATATCACATTACAAAACGTACTTTTGATCAATTTAATGTTTCCATGCCGAATAAAAGTACTCATTTATTTTTTTTTAAAAAATGACCGCAGACTCAGAGTGTATTTTGCGAAACAAAAATATATATTTTTTTTTATGTGTTGCTGGAAAATTGTGGATAAATATGGCTTGTTTACCTACTTATATAATTGTATATAAGAAAGTATTTTGCAAATAATTGTAATAAATAAATAAATAAATAAATCAGTAACTATAAATCAATATTTTTGAAAAAGGATTAGGGCCAAGCAATAATAAAAAAAATAAAACCATCACGAGATTAAAGTCATTATAATGTGAGATTAAACTCTTTAATTTTGAGAAAAAAAAGTCGAAATACAATCCTGAGAATAAACTCATTAAATATCGAGAATAAAGTCGTTGTGTTGCGAGAAAAAAAGTCGAAATCTCGATATTTAATGAGTTTATTCTCAAGATATTCTCATTTTGACTTTTTTCTCGAAATTTAACGAGTTTAATCTCGCATTATAATGACTTCAATCTCGAGATGTGTTTTTTTATTTATTTATTTATTTTTATTATTATTATTGCTTGGCCCTAATCCTGTTCCGTAAATATTGTTTGTATTGTATGTTTTTTTTAATTAAAATATATTAATAAAAATGCTTGAGGGGATGAGCAGTTCATTCTTTCCTAAACTTAATACCTGCATTTTCATATACTTTTTCATATATATTTTTTTTTGATTTGGAAGGAAGTTTGCAATGTTGTAATGAATGAAGTCTTGTTGATTTGCTTCATTAACTTTTCATTGAAAGATTTTAAATCCCTCTGGGAAAAGAATGAATGAGGAAAAGTTGCTGTGCTCTTTTTATTCCTCTCATGTTAGCTCATGGAGTGTGTGGTGAAGTCTGCTGAGATTACTAGTGTTGGCCCCCACCGCTGGAAATGTGCATTATAGATTAGTTATGGAGTTAATCCATGCCTGCACACAAACATGTAGGAATGAGATCACTGGGTGTGGATCACCTCAGCGCTACACTCGGGCCTTCCGGGAATACGGCCTCTTTGCTCAGCAGATGTCAGAGGATTTAATGCTTCCCAAGCAATGCTTAAGCTATTTAGATTTCAGTCCATTCCCATATTTTAGAAGTTAGAAGTTTGCTGTGGAGATGTGAGAAGGCACATGTTGTGAATCTGTGCATGTGGAAGTAGGTCCAGTGCATGACATCTGTGGCCTTAATTTGTGCATTTAATATAATGCTTTTAGGAAAAAATATGCAAAATAGATTTAAACATGGTAAAATGTTAAACTTAGGCATTTTTGGCATCATCAAAACTTTCATTACTCTTTTAGATTCGCCACTTTTAAATGTAGTCAAACGTGAATGAAATTTAAGAGCTGCCGTGGTGAAGAATGTCAGGGAATTAGAGCTGCACAATTCTGGATACATTGAGAATCACATAGTTTTTTGATTAAAGTCATTATAATGCGAGATTAAACTCGTTAAATTTTGAGGGAAAAAATGAAAATACAATCTTGAGAATAAACTCATTAGATATCAAGAATAAAGTCGTGTTTCGTGAAAAAAAAAAACTCGAAATACTATCTTGAGAATAAACTCAATAATTTTCGAGAATAGTGGTGTTTCGAGAAAAAAACTCGAAATACAATCTTGAGAATAAACTCATTAAATATCGAGATTTCAAAATTTAACAAATTGTTTTTCTCGCAACACAACGACTTTATTCTCGAAAATGAATGAGTTTATTCTCAAGATTGTATTTTGTCCTTTTTCTCGAAATATATCAAGAATAAAGTCGTTGTGTTTCGAGAAAAAAAACTTTCTTGAAATACTATCTTGAGAATAAACTCATTAATTTTCGAGAATAGTGGTGTTTCGAGAAAAAAAAACTCGAAATACAATCTTGAGAATAAACTCAAACTATAATTTGAATAATAATATAAACTTAAATATCGAGATTTAAAAATTTAACAAATTGTTTTTCTCGCAACACAATGACTTCATTCTCGAAAATCATTCTCAAGATTGTATTTAGTCCTTTTTCTCGAAATTTAACGATTTTTTTTCTCGAAACACGAATTTATTCTCGACATTTAATGAGTTCATTCTCAAGATTGTATTTCGAGTTTCAAAACACACCGACTTTATTCTCGATATTTAATGAGTTCATTCTCAAGATTGTATTTCGACTTTTTTTCTCGTAAAATGGTAAAAATCTAATTTGTGCAATTTCAATGAGACATGAAAGCAAAAATGTTTGGCATCATCAAAAGTTTCATTACTCTTTTAGATTTGCCACTTTTAAATATAGTCAAATGTGAATGAGATTTAAGAACTGAACGAATGTCAGGGAATTAGAGCTGCACATTTCTGGATACTTTGAGAATCAATTTTTGTTTCATATAGAAATGGAATTATTCAATGACTCGCTTCTCTTATTTCACTGGACGAATGAGCGTTTTTGAACGAATCACTTGAATGAATGATTCAATGACAGATTTATTTTGTAACAGTCATTGTCACCATCTAGAGGCGTAAATATATAATCAATTCAATATTTATGTTTGAAGCATCATAAGGTGATTTGCTCTATTTCCGCTGCCATGCTTGGTGTTTGACAACTATACAGTGAATAATATCTTCATTTCTTTGCTTTCTTCATTCATGCTATCATCTGGTTTCAATAAAGCCTTCAATATAGTACTCAAAACTACCTTTATGGTGCTTTGTCACTTTTTGAGCTTGACAGCCTTTGCTTACCATCGTTTACCAACGGATGGATCAATAATGACAGAATTCAAATAACTGAATTAATATTCATGACCCAAGCTATACCTGCCAACGTTTGTGTGCTGAGCTGCATGCTAACACTGACGTTCTAGGCCGAATCACTCTCAACTTATGACAAAAAGGCCTGGGAGATGTTTTTGTTGAGATGGTTTTGGAAAGCTTTCAAATTGTATCTAGATTGTATATATCTGTGGCATCTAGACGTTTAGAATCACGTCATCTTTGCGAGGAGATTTATGATGTTTGTCCTCAAATTTCGGATTATTTCCGTCATTTTGGCTTTGGCTGATTCCTTTTACAAAGAAATGACATGAGCATGTTCACTTAGCTGAAGGGAGAGATGTAGTTGTGGGGAGGAAAACAAAGAGGAGAATATGAAAAAAGAAAAGCTTGTTTGGAATGAAGCACACAGATGAGGCAATTGCAGAGCGCTCTGACGTCAATTATGTTCCCTTGGCACAGTGCCAGGGGCCCGTGTTTTTACCCGACTCCAGTGTGTGTGCGCGCGTGCGGGGTGAGGGCGGGGCTAGAGCTGTCATTGCCACAGTGATAGGGTTAGAGACAGCTGTCACAGCATGAACTTGAGCCAAGAGGACAGTTTCTTTTGTTCCAGGAATGTTATTTAAAGCAACTGTAGCTTTGACTTGGTGTGTGTTTTTTGGAGAAGATCTTTGTGTGTGTTGCAGATGTGTTCTGAAGTCATTGTCTTATGAATTCCTTTTCTGTTGTTCAAATTTCACTACCTTTTTTACTTCCATTAAGGAATGTATTTGTAAATGAAACGGGCTATTTGGTGTTTAAAAAAGGTGTATTAATAAATTAAATAGGGACAATTTTATGTTGACTTTAAGGGCTTATGCTTTTGAGAGAATGTGTTAGCTACACTACAACCTAAAACAAAACAAAACAGATAATGTACTATTTAAATTTTTATCTTATTTTACTCTTTGGGAAAATACATTATCATTTCATGAGTTTGGGCTTGATACAATTTTTAAAGGGATAGTTCACTTTGAAATACATTTTTGATATGTTTTAGCTTACCTCAAGGGCACCACGATGTAGGTGTCTTTGTTTCCACAGTATTTTCAATTTTGATATTTTTAGGTCAAACCGTTCTTGTCTGTCAGTCATATAATGCAGGTCTATGGTCACCACCTCGGACAGAGAAGTCCAAATAAAACATGATTTAATGACTCGTAAATGTAAGTACACATTGATGGCCTAAGTTTGTGTGAGAAAACGAACAGTATTTATATAGTTTTTACCTCATGTAACCACAGCCACGTCCAAGTGATCTGAAGGCACAGGCGCTTCGGTCTTCAAAGTGAAAATTTCAAAGTGAACTATCCCTTTAAAAATGTTTTATTAGAAGTCTCTTCTCCTCACCAAGGCTGAATTTATTTGATCAAAACTAGAGTAAAAAGCAATATTGTGAAATATTATTACAATTTAAAGTTTCCTGTTTGAATAGATTTAAAAATGTAATTTATTCCTGTAATGCAAAGTTGATTTTTTTTCAGCATCATTTCTCCAGTCTTCAATGTCACATAATCCTTCAGAAATCATTGTAATATGATGATTGGATTCTCAAGAAACATTTCTTATTATTATTCTTTTTCTTTATTATTATATTTGTGGAAACCATTATACATTTTTTCCCCCAGGATTATTTGTAACATTAAAAATGTCCTAACTGTTGTAGTTTAATACATACTCACTGAATAATTATTTATTTATTTATTTAAAAAAAAAGGAATAAAGATCATACTGACTAATTTAGTAGCATTGCTAATTTTAGTTTGTTATTCCCTGACACTGTTTAATATACATTATATTGTACTCTAATAAAATGATTAATCTGTATGTGTAGAAGTCTGATTGATCGGATGAAGTGATGATGTGTTCCTTCTCCTCTCTCAGATGATGGCTAAGCCGAACGAGCCGGGCCGACAGCACGAGAGCCACCCTGAGGAGACGGAGGAGGAGCTGAGGGAGCACCAGGGGCTGGGAGACTCCTCCGAGGGTCTTCCTCACGGGGTCATCGTCAAACAGGAACCTCTGGATGAACAGGAGGAAGAGTTCTCGCAGAGAGAGAGACAAGCTGAGGAAGAGCTGCTCTTCAGACAGGTGAGGATCAGGCTGACCACCTGATTATTGCGGGACACATGGGAGAGAGACAAATTTAATACTTTTAAACTATGTAAAGTAGGAAAGCCTATTTTCTGGGTGATAGCGTGCTTTAAATCAACCGTAAGCTTTGTTAGGCTCTGTGACTGGCACTCAGCTTGCCCAGGTTCGAATGATATAATGTCATGGTAACACTTTACAATAAGGTTCATTAGTTAACATTAGTTAATGTATTAACTAACATGAACTAACCATGAGCAATACATTTGTTACTGTATTTGTTCATCTTTGTTAACGTTAGTTAATAAAAATACAGCTGTTCATTGTTTGTTCATGTTAGTTCACGGTGCATTAACTAATGTTAACAAGATTTAAATAAAATATTAGTAAATGTTGAAATTAACATTAACAAAGATCAATAAATGCTGTATATGTGCAGTTTATATTAACTAATGTAGTTAACTAATGTTAACTAACGGACCTTATTGTGTGTTACCATTGTCATTTACCCCACGGGACATTTTCAGTTTATTAACTTTAGGGCTGAGTTGAAAATATTGTTTTTCATCATTTTGCTAAAACAATATCCATATGCTTTTTTTTTTTTCAGTTGATGCGTGAACAACTTCACTAAACATTATTTGTAGCATCCAATAAATCGCAGCAAGTTCTGCGCCGAGTCGAAGTGCTCCCAAGCATTTGCCGTGGTATTCCGCCATACATTATAGTTATCAATTTTACATGCTTAGAAAAGTGCAACGTTTTATTTTTGTGTCACCGTCTTAGGTCGAGTTACACTGCTCAAGTAACTGTATTTAAATAGGGAAAACGTGGAGGTGTTTGGTCGCTTCTCTGCTTGGCTCATATTGAATGAACTGGGCTAGTTAAGTGCTATCAAAGTGTCTCGCGCGCCAGAGCGATTGACTGAGACGACATAGGTGTGTATCAAATTGTCTTAGTTAAGGGAATAACATAGTTTAATATGAAAAAATGGTGGAGTATCCCTTTAAAGCTGCCAAAAACAATGGGAGTTTGTCAAATACAAAAAGAGCAATTACTAGCTAAGCAGCTGTGCAAACAATAATGTGCCAGTTTCATTAATGCACAAGCAATAGTTTAATAAAGTGTTTTTTATTAACATAAAAAGGCTTAATGTGAGTTTATTTGCGCAATCCTTGAAAAACTTGTGTTTTTTAATGCATTAACTGTTTAATGCAACCACAGGTCCTCAATGCCTAATCAATGCTTCTTAAAATGAACAGGAAGTGTGCACTTGTGCTCGACGAGATCCTTTTTCTTCTTAATGGGCAGCAGGGGTTTTGAAACCCTCTGCGTGTTCCTGCAATCAAACTGAAATATTCATCAGCTAACTAAATCTGTGTCCGAAACTGAGGATAGCTGCCAATTAACTGGCAGAACTTTGTAAAAAAAATAGAAAAAAAACATTAACATTTTTTTTTTCTAAACTTCCTGAGGTTTCAGACCAGATTCAAGGAAGCATAACATCACATACTGTATAATGATCACGGAAAAACCGAGCACATATTTGATGGCTACGATGCTTGTCTCTTAGAGTATAAATTGAAATAACTACTGTTCAAATGTTTGGGGTCAGTAAGATTTTTTGCTTTTTGGAAATTAATAATTTCATTCAGCTAAAATGTGTTAAAAATATTTCTAATTCTGTTCTTTGTATTATGTTCTTTTATATTATTTTATGACAGCCTATATTAGGGCTGTCACATCATCGCGATTAATCGCATCCAAAATAAAAGTTTGTGTTTACATAATATATGTGGGTCCACTGTGTATAATTATTTTATATATATAAATACACACACATGTATGTATATTTAAGAAAAAATATTATTTATATATAAAATATTTATATTTTTATATATATATATAATATAAATTATATATGAATCTATATACAATATATAAATGAAAATATTTCTTAAATATATACAAGCATGTGTGTATATTTAGTATGTATATATATATATATATATATATATATATATATATATATATATAATTATACTCAGTGGACCCACATATATTATGTAAACACAAACTTTTATTTTGGATGTGATTAATCACGATTAATCGTTTGACAACCCTAATATATATATATAGATATATATATATTTATATATTAGTTAATGAGAGGTAGTGATGTTTCTTGAACAGCAAATCAGCATATTAGGATCATGTGACACTGAAGACTGGAGTAATGATGCTGAAAATTCAGCTTTGCATCACAGGAATAAATTACATTTTAAAGTGTATTCAAATCATAATCAGTTCAATGCTGCCTTGGTGAGCATAAGAGACTTCTTTCAAAAATCTTGCAAACCCCCAAATTTTGAATGGTAATGGAAATATGTTTTGTATGCCTATTTAATAATTTTCATCTTCCAACCCAAATGCAATTTTTATTCTTTACACAAACTACCTTGAACATATGTAGTTTCCTGTCCTCAGGCCTCAGAAACCAGCATTTTCCACATTTCACGTCTTGCACAGATGGATGCAAAACATTGCAAATATGTAAAGTGTAGTTTAAAACACTCTCACTTTAATTAGCATAAAATGAAGTCTTTCTCCTTGATGTTCCAAATATGAAGCATTATCTGCTTAAAATGCTCTTGTCTGTGTTTTTCAATGAATTGAGTGCCACCTGCTGGTTATGTATGTAACTGCAGGATACCTAAATCATTAGATTTTCATGTGTGTGAGGGATGAAACCTTCAAAAAACACCTGTTTGTTTCCACAAATCCACTTGCAAAGTTTCACATACATTTCAAGAGAAAACTTCTGTTCTTGTCTCTGAGCAGCAAGCTCTCCTATTGGAGCAACAGAGGATCCATCAGCTGAGGAACTATCAGGCGTCCATGGAGGCGGCCGGACTGTCTGTGACCTTCCCAGGCCATCGGCCCCTGTCCAGGGCACAATCGTCCCCAGCCTCGGCGACCTTTCCCATTGTGGTCCAGGAACCAGCAGCTAAACCACGCTTTACCACCGGTCAGTCACTGGATTAGAAATCATTACCATGGGATTACCAACTAAGGAAAACAACTAAGCATCTGGATATTAAATCTATTCATATTATGTCGTATCCCCGCTTAAAATAAGTGTTTGTGCCCCAACAGGTCTGGTGTACGACACCCTGATGCAGAAACACCAGTGCATGTGTGGAAACAGTAACATCCACCCCGAGCACGCCGGACGCATCCAGAGCATCTGGTCTCGACTGCAGGAGACAGGACTGCGCGGCCAGTGTGAGGTAATTCGTTCGCTCACATCTGTGCGTTTATGACTTTATCTATTTGCTTTTTTTAGCGGTAACGTGAAATGATGTTTCAGCACTAAACTTGTTTATGTCGCCGTCCTGCTTGCTAACTTTATCAATGTGAAGGATATTGTTTCGATCTGTAGAGGGCGCTGTTCAGCCATCACTAACACAGCCACACTCTCCCTTTGATGAAACTTTATGAATAAACCAAAGAGTTTTACTCAACGGAAAAGGGGGGGGTGAGATTGAGTATGTTTTTAGAGAAAAAGAGGCAGACATCTTTCATACTGTATAAGAGCAGAGGAAGTGTTGGTGGATTACAGCAGGGGTTCAAATGTACGAGAACACTTGTGAAATTATTTTAATACAAAATTTTTCATTACAAATTTGAATGAAAACTTGTTCCACTTGTTCCTCTAATGAACACTACAGGTTTGCTCAAACCTCTGATGGTCATGTTCTCCGGCGTGATCTGAGAATGAGCCGGAGAGCATCTTATGTTTCAATGGAAGCAGCCACATCTGGCCTTTGTACTGATGAGTCACATTTTCCATTTTAATGAGATTAGTGACCTAAAAATTAGTTTAGGGCCGGTAAGATTTTTTCATGTTTTTTTTTTTTTCTTCCAAGTGTCTTCTGCTCACTAAGGCTAACATTAATATTGTAAAAAAAAAATAAAAATAAAATACTGTTTTTTTTTTTTAAATGTTATTTATTCCCGTGACCAAAGCTGAAATTTCAGCATCATTACTGCAGTCTTCAGTCACATGATCCTTAAGTTATCATACTAATATGCTGATTTGCTGCTCATAAATTTTCTTATTATTAATCATGTCGAACACTTTTAAAAAAACTTTTGCTGATAATTTACTCACCCCCATGTCATGCAAGTTGTCCACGTCTTTCTTTCTTCAGTCGAAAAGAAATTAAGGTTTTTGATGAAAACATTCCAGGATTTTTCTCCATATAATGGACTTCATTGGGAACCAAACGGTTCAAGGTCCAAATGAGAGTTTCAGTGCAGCTTCAAAGGGCTTTAAACGACACCAGACGATGAATAAGGTTCTTATCTAGCGAAACAATTGGTCATTTAAAAAATAGATTAAAAAGTTTACGTTTTATAAGCTAAAATGATTGCCTTGCTCTGTTCTGTGATGAGCGTTCGTGACTCTCCTGTTCAAACGCGTTCATCAAAATGAACAAATCTTTTTTTGAGTCTTTTCGTTCATTTTGATCGCTGAATGAACCAAATGACTGGAATAAAGATTAATTCATTTTAATGAACTGAAACCCTCATTTGGACCTTGAACCGTTTGGTTCCCATTGAAGTCCATTATATGGAGAAAAATGCTGGAATGTTTTCATCAAAAACCTTAATTTCTTTTCGACTGAAGAAAGAAAGACGTGGACATCTTGGATGACATGGGGGTGAGTAAATTATCAGCAAAAGTTTTTTTTTTTTTTTTTTTTTTTTTTTTTTTTTTTTTTTTTAGTGAACTACTCCTTTAAAATTTTTGTGGAAAACTTGATCCTTTTTCTTTTGGGATCCTTTGATGAATAAAAAATAAAAAAATAAAAAATAGCGTTTGTAAAAGTAAAATGTAAAAGACTTTACTGCAACTTTTGTTTAATATAATGCATCATTGCTGAATAAAAGTATTCATTCCATTCCTAACCATTTTTTAAACAATTGTGTATGTCTTAATTTAAATTCAAAAAATTAAAAAAAAAAAAAATAAAGATTTTTTTTTTTTTTTTGCATACTTGTGGGCCCACACGAAGCTCCGCACAGTTAGTTTACTAAATATAGTATGCTTTGAGTTATAAATAGCATAATTTTACTCCCTTTCCCACATTTTCCCCTCAAAGTTAGCGCAGGAAAAAGCAGTGTGTGCTTGCTTATCTCTGCCTCCACCTGCTCAGGGCAATTCCTGAGCTCTCTCATCATCTGGAGTCGTGATCGCTGGTGCCTAATGGCTCTCGCTGGATCTAATCTCTCCTGCCACGCTGGCTCCATTGCGTCAGGCCTGTTCGAGGCAGTCGCGTAGCTGCGGTCTCTGTTTTCCTCCAAACAAACAAGTAAACAAGCACCACAATGGCACGGTCGTGCGTCTGCTCTCTCGCCTACATTCGTGGTGGGGATGATGTTTATTGTTCTGGGAGATGGAAACAGTGAATTGGGCCTCAATTAAAGGCAGTCATGACTCTAATACCCCCTAATCTACAGCAGGGGGGCCCTTAAAGAGTGTAGGGTTGTTTTAAGCTGCCGCCAGCCTGCACCGGGCCCCCGCGGGCCCCTCTTTAACGGCCCATGCTGTTAAATCCGAGAGGTAGTACGTCCTTTTGCAGGTGTCACCTCGGCAGAACCCTCCCCAGAGCGCTTCCACAGGTGGGCAGGTCCGCCTCCCTCTCGGATGGTCTGCGTCTCGGAGGCCAGAGCTATTAAAACGGGGAAAGCAGCTCCGGCACCTCTGAGGAGCCGGTGGCTTTGTTCTACAGGCATGTGGGGCCCGGTTTAGCATGGGAGGTGGACCGTGGGCCTGTTTCAGCTCTGCTACGACAGCTAAAGACTTTAGTCGGCGTATTGAGTTTTGCAGGGATGATGTTTTTTTGTAGGCCATCACCCCTGGTTCCTTCGACAAAAACCCAATAGGATTTTTCCATTGACTTTTCTAACGTATTTTTTTGGAGAAAATAAGGTCTGTGACTACTAAAAGCTTATGATTCTTGCCAATTTGTTTTCATAGTTTTCACAATTTAACACAACTGTGAAGCGTAAATACAGTCGTCGGCTATAAACGAACTACATGGCGGTCGCATGACCTCAGGGGCACTAAGCTTTCGACAACTCTTTCTTGCTTTGTTTAAAAACATTTTCCCTGAAAGTTCAGGTTATAATTGTTTGCATGAGTGCGATTATAAACACAAGGTTGTGAAAGCGGTTTACCTGTTCGCTGATTATATTATATCAAAACCACTGGAAGTCATGCCCGCAACCCTTAGCCAAAAAAGCATAACGGCTAAATGCTAGCGCTGCGGCTTTTGTCGGTATGCGGGAAAGGAGACAAGAGGGCATTTTTTGGAGTGGATAACAAACATATGAACAAACATAGAATGTGTAGTGCACAATTTCATAGCCTTTCACAACCAAAACGAAAGATAAACAGAATGTGTTGTGCAAAGATATTCCATAGCATTTCAGCTTATGAGAAAAAAAAAACAATTCTTGTGACAAATATTATTTCTAAACATTAACTGATAAATATTTGTCCTCTGAATAAGTGCACATGATAATAGGTTTTATAAAAATCCATGTTTTTGGACAGAATCGTCTCCTGTAATGTAAACTCAAAGCATTTGCAACCTGTTGAAATGTGTTTTTATTTCATAAAATAATTTAAAATGTTAAAATAAGAATTGTGAAGCTCTAAAAATGTAAACGGTAGCTTAAACGGTTGCAAGTTGCATTGGTTGCAAGTACTTATTCGGTTGCATTGGTTGCAAGTACTTAAATGGTTGCATTGGTTGCAAGTACTTATTCGGTTGCATTGGTTGCAATTATTTATACAGTTGCATTGGTTGCAAGTTCTTATATGGTTGCATTGGTTGCAATTACTTAAATGGTTGCATTGGTTGCAAGTACTTATTCGGTTGCATTGGTTGCAATTACTTATACAATTGCATTGGTTGCAAGTACCTATATGGTTGCATTGGTTGCAATTACTTAAATGGTTGCATTGGTTGCAAGTACTTAAACGGTACTTGCAATCAATGGTCATGGGTTCCGATTCCTAGGAAATGAATTGAAAACGTGTAGCTTGATTGCAATGCAAGTCACTTTGGATAAAAGCATCTGCCAAATGCATAACTGTAAAAAATTGTTTGAGTTCAGTTTAGATGGTTTGTATCTTTTGTTTATGACCAATTTATATCTGGGTAAGATGAATGTACCATTTGGCAAACAATCTTACCAACCCTAAACTTTTAAAAGTTCAATTTAATAGGAAATAAACTCAAAATTGTTCTATTTCAATGAACAACTTTTAACATGTATTTAGTAACAAAATTCACTAAAGTTACATTCGAATCTAAAAAATATATATATGTGTGTGTGTGTGTGTGTGTGTATATATATATATATATATATATATATATATATTTCAACAGATTAATTTCAGTATGTTTGTTTGCTACTAGTGTAACAGACTGAAACTCACAACCATCATCCATGTCAAGTGGAATTACTCAGATTATACTGTTTTCTTCATCCCGCTCCCATTACCGCCCGCTCCCGCATTGATGCGTTACACTCCCGCAATTTGTACGTCCACTCCCGCCTGCTCCCGTAAAGCTCTGAGAATTTAATCCCGCACAATAATAGAGATGCATTGATTTTGTGTCTTCTCCCGTCCCGCAGGACAAACACGTATTTGTATTGCTATTATTAAAGAGATTCACAGGGTTGTTTGTTTCGTTTCCCTGGCCTGCATGTTTTCTGACGCACTGATCAGGACAATGAATATGAGCCTGGCTATCGGGGACATCTAAAACGTGCGTTTCTTTAGACTTCAAGCATTTTGATTTTTAGCTATTGAAGGATTCCGTCATAGGCTTTATTGGTCCTGGAGTAAACGTGCCGAAAGCATGTCTGAAAGCAGCTCTCGGAGAACACAGAAAGACAAAACACACATAAATGTCAGACTTGCTTTGCTTAGGTTTTGTGCTTTAAATACCTCGTTAGAGGTTCTATTCCACATCATTTATTGACATCATCATGTCGCTGGTCTACCTCCCGATCCCACCGCCTATTCCCGCCCACACCAAAGTTCAAACCGCCCGCTCCCACAAGATTTGCGTTGGGGTCCGGCGGGACTTAATCTCAATGCAGCCCTCCATCTCAGATCTTAACTCTATTGTTCATTTTTTGCAGTGTATTCGAGGCAGGAAAGCCACTCTGGAGGAGCTGCAGACGGTCCACTCTGAAGCCCATGTGCTGCTCTATGGAACCAACCCACTCAGACAAAAACTGGACAGTAAGAGAACACACACACACCTGACTTCACCACAATGAGTTTTGTGATAGTTGTGCGACAGTCGGAGCCTCCGATGGCCTTATGAAGCACTGCGCCTGGACTTGTGCAATTATCCACATTATTTACGCTTCTGCAGCCAGATCCGCCTTACAGCATGTTTCCTAAATGCTGCAATTGGTTTCATTTCTTTTTTTGGCCCGTTGTTGTTCCCGTTCGCCCCTGTCAGCTCACTCTCCGCTTTCATCAGTCATGGCCTTGATCTGAGTCTGCCCCTGAGCTGTCCGTCAAGCCCGTCACCTCTCTGCCAATAACAACCACACATGCGGTTTTCCATGACTTCAGCTCCGGCCCCCTCGTGCAGCGATCAAACACATGCTTAAACGACTCACACACACGGATATTTCACACTCGTCGGGCACAGAGACGACATCACAGTTCCACCTTTACAATCTGATTAACAGACGTTTGATGTTAGTTGCTACAATGTGTTGTTTTAGAAGCACAGTTGATTTGAAAAATGGGGCAATTTTAATCAATTGGTGCTTTGCCTCATTGAGAAATGTTGGATTATTGCATGTGTGTTTGTGCTGGAATAACTAGGGATGGTCAATGTGGTCATTTTGAGTAGTTGCAGTTGGTGGTCCATATGTGCTGATTTTTTTTTTTTTTTTGGTCTATGTGCGTCAAAAGGACGTCTTTAGCTATTGCATCGCATCTCAGTTTTTTAAAGGGATACTCCACTTTTTTTGGGAAATAGGCTCATTTTACCACTCCCCCAGAGTTAAACAGTTGGGTTTCACCGTTTTCGAATCCATTCAGCCGATTTTCTGATATTTAGAAGAATATCAGTAACCAGACAGTTTTTGGTCCCATTGACTTCCATAGTATATTTTTTCCTATTATGGAAGTGAGTAGGTCATTCTCTCCGAAATGGTGGGAAATTAAATTAATTTGAATGTGGATGATTTGAACTATGAGAAGATGATTGACAGGGCCGTTTACTCTGTGACAGGATGCATGTTACAAAGCCATCCGTTAAAGACGCAGTTATGATGAAGTAGTTTGTCCCAAAGCTTGTCTACTCTTCTGATACACACTCGGAAGTTTTTTGTTTTTTTTTTCTCCACAAAAATAGTACATACAGTAGTTTTAGGGCATAATATAAGTAGGCGAATTGGGACTTAGCATGTATTTACCTAATAATTAGGGCTGTCAAAACGATTAATCGCGATTAATCGCATCCAAAATAAAAGTTTGTGTTTACATAATATATGTGGAGGCACTGTGTATAATTATTTTAGATATATAAAAACACACACATGCTTGTATATTTTTAAGAAATATTTTCATGTATATTCTGTATATAGATTTATATATAATTTAGATTATATATAAATATTTTTTATGTAAATAATTTTTTTTTCTTAAATAAACATGCATGTGTGTTTTTATATATATACAAAATAATTATACACAGTGCACCCACATATATTATGTAAACATAAACTTTTATTTTGGATGCGATTAATCGCGATTAATCGTTTTGACAGCCCTTCTAATAATACATATTTTTTTAAATTTTTTATTTATTAAAATTACTTCTTGCAAGTTGGATATTATTGTTAGATATTACTTGCATATAAGTGAGTCATGTATTAATTCTGTAACCAATCTGACGGATTTCATGTAGCGAAATAAGACTGATTCAATCCCATCCGTTTGTGTGTCTTTTTGACCAATTCATGAAAAGGACCGGCTCACAAGAGTCATTGATTCATGATGAATCAGATCTTAATGGTTTCACTACTGTATATGTTTTTTTTTTTTGTTTTACTAAAAATAGTGAACTCGTAAGAGTCATTGTTTTGTGAATCAAACTACTACATTTTTAAAAAGAATCATCTCATAAGAGTCATTTGTTTGTGAATCAAATTACATTGTTTGCACTGTTTTCGATTTCATTTAAAGGGATAGTTCACTTTGAAATTAAGTTTTGATATGTTTTAGCTTACCTTAAGTGCATCCAAGATGTAGGTGTCTTTGTTTTCACGGTATTTTCAATATCAAAATTGAAACTACTGCGGAAACAAAGACACCTACATCTTGGATGCCCTTGAGGTAAGCTAAAACATATCAAAAAGTAATTTCAAAGTGAACTATCCCTTTAAAAGAGCTGGCTCAAAAGAGTCATTAGTTAATGAATCAAATGAGACAGATTTTTTTAGCAAATGACACTAGTTTCACTCTGTTTTTAATTCACTTAAAAGAACTAGCTCATAAGATTCATTAGTTTGTGAATCGGACAACATCAGTGTTTTTTAATTCACCTGAAAGAATCAGCGCATAAGAGTTAATTAGTTCATAATTCAAATGGCACTGGTTACATGTTTTTAATTCACGACAAAGAGCTCATGAGTATCATACATGAATCGAACTACACTACTCATGCTCTGTTTGTGCAGCCAGCAAAAAAATACATCTTGTCTTGACATCATTTTGTCACATTTTTGCCTTATCAAACTGCAAGTTAACAACTACTGTCTGCTCTCTCTCTCTCACTCTCTCTGTCTCTCTCTGTCTCTCAATAGGTTCAGTGACTCCCATGTTCGTGAGACTGCCGTGCGGAGGAATCGGGGTGAGTTTCTCTTTCTTTCCCGTGTGTAAATAACAGCCCTGTTTGTTCTCCCTCCCCTGAACTCCAGCGGCAACAAAAACTGTTGCTCTCCTTTCTGCAGAGCGGGTAATTGTGTCCAGATGTTTTCTATAAACAAGCTGTGTGTGTGTATTCTCTGATGAGGATGATGAATGAATGGATAGACTTGTTCTTCAGTGCTGAGTGGACAGTGTCAGCCACACTCTTTCACGGCTCTGGAACAGGAAGTACTCATCCTCACTTCTCTCATTCCTGGATTAGGTCAATGATTCAGATGGGCCATGAATGGCTTCTTGTAATGAATGGAGAGATGCTTCAGTCATTCATGTGAAAGTATACATTATGCTCTTGCTTTTGTGTTGTTGATGTATTCATACGTCAAAGGGAAATTATTCTCTTCTCCAGGGCTTAGCCCGTTGCAACCATTGGATCTAACCATAACTATATGTGATCATTCAATTTACATTGCATTCAAAATATGCATTTTATTAGTTCATGCATTCCATGGGATATGAAACCATCACTTTGCTGTAGCATGCTCTCTTGTTTGAGCAACAAGGATACTATGTTAACTTTACCATGTAATTAAGTACATTTTAAAAGTTAAAAATATGTGTAACATGATAAGTGTACTGGACTTAGTTTAAATATTGGACTAGTTCCATATATTTTTAGTTGCTATACAAATCTAATCATGCAAAATGTCATAGAAGAGGAAGCGCATATTGGGTCAAAAGACTATTTAAATTCAGCTTTGCATCACAGAAATAAATGAAATTTTGAAGTGTTTTTAATAGAAAACAGATCTTTTAATATTTAATATTACTGTTTTTACTGTATTTTTAATAGAAGTGAGTAGAAGTTTGGAAACATTAACATTTTTTCATTTTTTTTTTTTAATAATTTCTGCATTTATAAGGCTGCATTTATTTAATAAAAAAATACAGTAAAAATGGTAACATTGTGAAATATTTTTACAATTTAAAATAAGTGCTTTCTGTTTGAAGACTGGAGTAATGATGCTGAAATATTAGCTTTGCCATCACAGGAATAAATTACATTTTAAAATATATTAAAATAGAAAACAATTATTTTAAATTGAAGTAATATTTATAGGGCTGTCAAACGATTAATCGCGATTAATCGCATCCAAAATAAAAGTTTGTGTGTACATAATATACTGTATGTAAGTGCACTGTGTATAATTATATATATATATATATATATATATATATATACACACACATGCTTGTATATGTATTGTATTGTATATGTATATGTATATGTATAAGAAATATTTTCATTTATATACTGTATATAGATTTATATATAATTAATATTATATATAAATATAAATATTTTATATATTAATAATATTTTTCTTAAATATACATTCATGTGTGTCTATTCACACATATATATATATATATATATATATATTAGGGCTGAAACGATTCCTCGAGTTACTCGAGTTACTCGATTACAAAAATTCCTCGAGGCAAAAAATCTGCCTCGAAGCCTCGTTAAATTCCTATGACGCGCACAATATGCGCACGCGGGCATCTGATTGTTTCACGTGGACCGTTGTTCAGGAAGCACACCATAGCGCATGATACATTTGACTTGATAAATGGCAGAGAATGTTTGAAAGAAGAAAGTTTGGGATCATTATATTTTTATAAAGGGAGAGAACAAGATGCAATGTGTCTACTGCAAAGTATACCTGCCAGGGCTGCCAACTCTCACGCATTCAGCGTGAGACTCGCGCAATTGAGCTCTCACTCACGCGATACCCCCGATTTCTCACGCTGAAGTGTCAATCCCTTCAGTCAAATGCTTGAAAGATGAGTTTGCCTAAAGATCTACCTGTTGAGCCACTCGCGATCGACTAGGTTTACCGCCGCATATTAATTCGCAAGTTAAAATATCCTGTAATAGTGGGAGCGCGCATGCGAGATGTTGAGCTCCTCCGCGGCTCGCGCACGACGACAGAGAAGCGAGCGCGTGAACCCATGTCTCTCTCACGCGCCAGTCAGACCAATTGCGGCAATTCATCATGCTTAAACTTTTATGTAGTCACGCAACAAACATTTCAGCATACATTCACTGTATACACCGGGACGTGATGGAGGAACAAATATTGTGAGACACACACACACACTCTCTGATGTTTGTCTTGAGATTACAGTTGAAAAAGTCTGATTCTTATTTATAATTGTTTTATTCCCATTTATTTTTTTTTTTAAATTGTATACATTTGTGTACCTGTTTGGGTAGATATTTTATATTAATTTATTTGTGTTTTCAGGTGGGTAGGTAATTTGCAGAAGGTGCAATCCTTTTTTTTTTTTTTGCAATGTTGTATTTATAAGACAAAACTGGGAAGGCCAAAATGGGCTTTATTATTTAAGTTTGTATTCAAAGTTGTACATGTTATGGGCTACATGTGACAGGTTTTACAGTAAATTGTTTTAACTGTACTGTTATATAATTGTTGGCACTGGCACTTATAAACACTAAATGGGTAAAAATTGAAATAATTAGTTGTGGAGCCAAATGTTGGAGTTGCAATAAATACCTCTATTTTTTTAAAGAAATAAAAGGCAAACACCTTATCATTTTAGTAATACATTATTTGTTTTGGTTGCTTAAAAACACACATAAACAAATTATCCGATTACTCGATTAATCGATCGATTAAGTGCTAGATTAATCGATTACAAAAAGAATCGATAGCTGCAGCCCTAATATATATATATATATATATATATATATATATATATATATATATAAAATAATTATACACAGTGCACCCAAATATATTATGTAAACACAAACTTTTATTTTGGAGGCAATTAATCATGATTAATCGTTTGACAGCCCTAAATATTTCACACTATGACTGTTTTTACTGTATTTTTGATTAAATAAATGCAGCTTTGGTTAGCATAAGAGACTTCTTTGAAAAACATAAAATTGTAATATCTTCAAAGTTTGTGTGTGTGTGTGTTCATGTTTTTTTATCCTGGTGGGGACTTAAACCTGAATGCGCACAGACTCTTGGGGACTCGTCACTGCGGGGACCTTGAGTGAGGTCTCCATGGGTAAACACACATATAAATCATACAGAATTATTATTTTTTTAAATGTAAAAATGCAGAACGTTTCCTGTGATGGGTAGGTTTAGTTTAGTGGTAGTGTTAGAGGACAGAATATACAGTTCGTACAGTATAAAAACCATTACGTCGATGGAGAGTCCCCACAAAGAAAGTAAACCAGACGTGTGTGTGATGGAGGGTCCTCAGGCAGGGCTGTTGGGGGGTTCTGATAAATGGCAGGCGGTCTCGTCTGGCTGAAGTCACAGTCTTTGAGCTGAATGGTGAGAAACAGAAGGGCTCTGGACTCTTTTATGGAAATGGAACAAAATTGTTGTCTTCCTGCATCTCTAGAGCAAAAATTATCCTGTCAGGGTGAAGATAAACTGTGCTTGTTCATTCCAACATGCCTGTACACCCCGGGTCACGCTGCGGTGGGCTTCTGGGGCTGAAGCCTGAAACGTGTTGATGTCTTCCACCAAGTTTGTTTGTTTGCTTTAAAATACATATAGTGTTAAATGTGCACTAAGGATTGGTGGTTTTAAAGGAGTAGTTCGCTTTTAAAAAAAAAAACTTTTGCTGATAATTTACTCACCTCCATGTCATTCAAGATGTCCATGTCATTCTTTCTTCAGTCGAAAAGAAATTAAGGCTTATGATGAAAACATTCCAGGATTTTCTCCATATAATGGACTTCATTGGGAACCAAACGGTTCAAGGTCCAAATGAGAGTTTCAGTGCAGCTTCAAAGGGCTTTAAACGACACCAGACGATGATCGTTCATCAAAATGAATGAATCTTTTTTCGATTCATTTCGTTTGTTGAATGAACCAAATGACTCGAAAAAAGATTCGTTCATTTTGATGATCTGAAACTCTCATTTGGACCTTGAGCCGTTTGGTGCCCAGTAAAGTCCATTATATGGAGAAAAATCCTGAAATGTTTTCATCAAAAACCTTAATTTCTTTTTGACTGAAGAAAGAAAGACATGGACATCTTGGATGACATGGGGGTGAGTAAATTATCAGCAAAAGTTTTTTGAAAAGTGAACTACTCCTTTAATTTTAACGCCAATAACATTGAAAGATTTACTTCATAAAAATGACTCTTCTCTGTTTGTTTGTATTTATTTTCATTATTATTTGTTTGAAAGAGTCACATAGTGGCTCTGTTCCTACAGTTAATGAGCTGCTAATGTAGGCACTATCTGAAGGCATCAAAGTTGCACTCCAGACACAAAGAATATCCTGGAATGACCCTGAAAGTCACATCTATTTCACATCCTTTTGCTCTCTTGCTGTCGTTTATTTCTACACTGACTCATCATGCTCTCTTTCTCTCTTTCAATAGCTCACTCTCTCTCAGTTCCCTCTCTCAGCCTTCTCACTGTTCCCTGAATCAATTTTTTGAAATGCACCACAGGCTCGTAATTCGTGACGATGTCGTTCTTGGCGGAGCTTGAAAAGACCGGAGGTCTTTTTTTTACGTTGCCCTTGAGCGCTCATGCCATTGGAAAGCTGAATTCATAAATGGATGGAGGATATGTGTGCTGAGAGGGAGACCCAGGGTTGGTAAACCCCTCCTGAGCGCCTCAGCGGTTCTCCAGATTTCTCACTTCCCTCTCTCCGTCTTTCTTGTTGCCAGCTTGTTGCTTCATTAAGTGCTTATTTCAGCGCTCTCCTTGCAGAGACACAGACTATCCTAATATTCCTTCCAGCACTTTAACAGAAATGACTTCAGTGGTCACAGGTGGTTTATTGGAAAACCACACTGGAAGTAGAGCGTGATGATGGCGGGAAGAGAGAGACGTTTTATTGGCTGTCTGTTAGAGATGTTCAAGACAAGACGTTTTGTAATTTGCACATTTTTTTTTTTTTTTTTTGACCAATTTTAAACACATCTCTTTTACTAGTTTGAATATAAATATATGGTGGTTAAATATAAAAAATAAAATAAAAATGATATCATTAAGCCATTTTTCTTTTCAATGTACATTGGATCACAGAAAGCCAAACGATAAAAACTGTGTAAAAACTGTGGTAATTTTTTTTTTAATATTAAATAATTTAAATTAATTTTATTTATTTATTTATTTATTTAAACAGTATTTTTATATTATAGATAATTTATAAAAAAATCATAAAATTAAAGTGTTATTTAAAAGAATAATTTTAAATGTAAAAACCCACTACAACAAAAAATTATATAAAACAGACATTACATGTTTGTTTTCTGAACAAATACACATTGGACTAACGAAAGCCAGAGTAATATATATATATATGTATATATAACGAAAGCCAGAGTAATATATATATATATAAATTATAAATTAGAATAAATGTAATATAAAATATATATAAAATATATATATATATATATATATATATATATATATATATAAACATTTATTTTATATTAAATTTATTCTAATTTATAATTGTTATATTTTATAATATGTTATAATATATTATTTATTTATTTGATTATATTTTTTTTTAAATAATATTTGTATATAATTTTTTTGTAAAAAAAAATGCAAAAATATATTTTCATATTTTCTGAAAAAAATATGAGCAGAACTGATCTGTGCTAAGCTCTCTAATAACATATATATTGTGGTAATGATTAGTGGCTCAAGTTTTCATGATAGTCTGCTCTCTCTATATATATATATATGGATTCCAGGGGCCGGTTGCAAAAAAAAAAAAAAAAAAAAAAAAATTATATCGGTCTCATCTGAATCAGAAAAGTAAGACTGATTACCCATTGGTTAACTTATTGTTGGTCAAACTAGCTCTTAAGACAAAGTCTAAACATAGTGTCTAAGTGTATGCAAAGTCTCATTCATGCCGAAGTTTTGGTCCCTATCCCCATTTGCGAGCAATAGTAGTAGTGATGCTTGTCATAAACTAAACACTATTAATTAATAATGGCACTTCATGTTATTCTGCACTTGGAGCACCTGTTGATCTGTACTTTACACCTCATGAATTATTCCCAGTTTAATGCATGAACCCATTTAAGTGCACTGCACTTAAGTATTAGTGTGTGTGTTCATTTGTGCGGTAATTGCAGGCTGTAGGGCAGTCGTGTGTGTGCATAATCAGTAGTGCCTGATGAATGGCTGTTTTCTGTCTCTAAGCATTCTGGGAATGCCCCCCTTCCCGAGCCAGGTCTCCCCTGACACTATTTGACTTCATGTCACAGAATAAACTTTATTTTCTCTTAGCCTAAACTCCCAGCATGCTCTTAGGTGTCACATAGGCCTCTGGCTTCTTTGTGACCGTGTTGTTGGTTTGTGTGTAAATCTCAGTGTGGCGTTTTCTCTTTCTGCTTGCTGGGCAATCAAGCATCTCTGTGAGAGCGGGAATGGTACATAAGAGGATGTTTGGGGACGGTCGGGTGTTCAGGCCTCGTGTGTATGAAGCCTCTCTGGCTCTGTTTGCTGTCCGCTTGAGTAAACGTCTCACTTCTGTCCTGTGTAGTCTGTCAGCAGTGAGAAAACACGTTCCTCTTTCATCAAATGCATGGCTTCTTGAGGAGAGTATTGTTCATTCTGCCCTAAATTAGGTTGTCATACCATTTTCATTATTTGGAATTTGAGCAATACCATTTCATTGACTAGAAATTGCTGTTTGTGAAACATTTTAAGTGCACTACAACAAATGGGACTAATTATTTGTGGGTATTATGAATTTGCATGAAACAATAACTACTAAACTATTTACTCTTTTTTATCATTTGTTTTTAGATTTAATGTTGTAAAACATTTTATATTTTATATATATATATATATATATATATATAATACTTTTTTGTCAAAGATTTTTTTTTAACTTGATATTTGACTTGATATATAATATATTTAATCCCATGATATTTGTATTTATTTACATATATACAAGAACTTATTGGGTAAAAGATACAAGAGATATATAAATCATATCAGTTGGCTTATTTAGTTTAGTAAACAGAACTTTTTATAATTTTTTTATGTACACTACAATTTGTATTAATTTATATATATATATATATATATATATATATATATATATATATATATTAGGGTTGTCAAATGATTAATCACATCCAAAATAAAAGTTTGTGTTTGCATAATATATGTGGGTGCACTGTGTATAATTATTTATATATATATATATATATATATATATATATATATATATATACACACACACACACACACATACACATGCTTGTATAAATTTAAGAAATATTTTCATGTATTTACTGATTGATTTATATATAATTTATATGATATGTAAATATAAATATTTCGTATATAAATGATATTTTTTTTCTTAAATATACATGCTTGTGTGTGTTTTTATATTTATACAAAATAATTATACACATTGCACCCACATATACTGCATTATGTAAACAAATTTTTTTTTTTTGGATTCGATTAATCACAATTAATCATTTGACAGCCTTAATATATATATTTGTGTGTGTGTTTCATTTTTAATAACAAATATGACTCTGTCACACTTGATTGCATTCCTAGTATCAGATCATCTCCACCCTAAATGTAACGGACGTGTGTGTGTGTTAACAGGTTGACAGTGACACTATCTGGAATGAAGTTCACTCGTCCAGTGCTGCTCGTCTAGCTGTGGGATCTGTGGTGGATCTGGTCTTTAAGGTGGCTTCGGGAGAGTTGAGGGTAAGACTGACGCGCTCTCACACACTCAATGGTCACAGATGTATTTTAATGCACTTCCAGTCAGTATTTAGAGGCTGAATTATGCGTTTCACAAATGATTTCCCCTCAGCTCCCGCCCACCCGAAATCTCAGCATAACACTGAAATACATCCATCATCGCATTCAAGAATGACATGGCTCAAATCCATGCCTCAGCATGCCTAGAAAAACACAATGCACCTACGAACCATTGCATCACATGAAAAAATCACAGCTAATCCAAAAATGATTTCTGTCAATGTGATAATAGCTACTTAAATGCTACAATAAGCTGAATAATAAAAGTGAAATCTTGAAATATATACTCTACATATATAACAAATGCAGTAATGTAAGATTAAACTAAATAAATTAAACTTTATTTCATCCAACTCCCAGTTAATAACAACTCAGTATTAATTGTTTTGAAATATTGATTATTATTATTATTAATTTATTATTTAAAAAAAAATAAAATTATACATTCATAAATTAGTTTAATGTTGTGTCCCAAATGATGCACTTTACACTATGAACTTATACACTATGTACCTTACCTTGTAGTATATGAAGTTTATAAGGTTGTTTTGACATTCGACATCATAATAATGCATAATAATGATTTTTTTTTGCTAGTTTTTTTTTCCTTCAGTAAATTAAAGGGATAGTTCACCCAAATAAATTCAAATAGAAAAAGTACACTTTAAATACCCATATGATGCACTTAAAGGGATAGTTCCCCCAAAAAATGGAAATTCTGTCAAGTTGTTCCAAACCGAACAGTTGATGGTCCCCATTGACTTCCATAGTATTTTTTTCCATACTATTAAGTCAATAGTTGGGGGGTCAATCAATTGTCTGGTTACCCATTTTCTTCAAAAATATCTTATTTTTTGTGTTCATACTAAAATTTATACAGGTTTGGAACAACTTAAGGGTTCATTTTTGGGTGAACTGTCCCTTTAAGTGCACCATTTGGGTATTTAAAGTTTACTTATTTGAATTGAACACATTACTTTCACTTTTTATACTGCGAAACCGCATAGAATAGTGCATGACTACGCAAACTGGGATGTCACTACTTACTGTGTTAAGGTTCTTCTGTATTTCTCACTTCTCAGACATTGTGTGTGTTTGTGTTCACAGAACGGTTTTGCTGTGGTTCGACCTCCAGGACACCACGCTGAGGAGAGCACTCCCATGTACGTTCTCACTTTATCTCTACGATCTCAAAATAAACCCCACAGCCGATATCAGCATCCACTTCAAACACACGCACAGCATCATAAATCAGTGTTATACACACTGTCCTCTCACATAAATGAATTCCAGCTCTGCAGTGGATCGCCTGGCCAAGACTCTCGCTGGCTTCGGTACAGTAATGCAAATTGTCGGTGAGGTGAATTCAGCACAGTAGGCCAGTCTTATCTCCAGACAGACTCACGCCAGTTTTATTTGGAAAGACTAGCGTTTGTTGTAAACGGCATTTTTTCAGGAGTACGGTAGACTTTGGCGCGTCTTTTTTCTGGGTCCAGGAATTAAAGAGGTTCCTGTAGCTCGACTTTAGTTTCAGGGGAACACACAAACTTAGAAAAAATATATGTTTAAATGTAAAATATTAGAACAAATTATTTTGACATAATGTGTTCAATATTTAAATGAAAATTGTTAATTAAATATTTAATTAATTCAATTTATATATATATATATATATATATATATATATTGAACCAGCAAATAAATAAATAAATATGTATATATATATATATATATATATATATATATATATATATATATAATTGTTAATTAAATGTTTAATTAATTCAATTATATATACTTATATATAATTATATATATATTATAATTATATATATTTATTTATTTATTTGTGTGTTTGTTTGTTTATTTGCTGGTTAGCTGTGGCAAGTTTTGCACACAACTTTGTTACCACTTAAATTGTGACTTTTGTTCACCGAACCAATTTTCTAAATTTCTATGCATTGTCAAATTCAACCCTTCAACCCTGTTACCCAAGATAATGTAAGCAACAATAATGATTAAAAAAATAATAATGTTTCTTTAATTTAGGGGCTAAATATGTTTCATACATTCATACAGATATCTAAACTTACAATTGGTACCAAAATAGCTAGCTTTTTATTTGATTTATTTAGGATTTTTTTCTACTTCATTTTGATGTTTTTTTTTTATATTAATAGAAAATAATAATCACCGAAAAAACTATTTAGACATTCCTGAAATTGTGGTAACAAAGTTTAAGAAAAAAAAAAAAAAAAAACCTCACAGCTCACATAAAGTGAACATTAGTTTGCCCTTCCTTTTACTGAGCAAATCCTGAAACATACAATAAAACTTGATTTCATGATTCATTTTGTAAGAGTTTCAGGCCCTACTTTGTAGTCTCTTCATAAAAAGTGCCATTTATTCCTGATCT
This sequence comes from Cyprinella venusta, assembly GCA_038021265.1. Classification (NCBI taxonomy): domain Eukaryota; kingdom Metazoa; phylum Chordata; class Actinopteri; order Cypriniformes; family Leuciscidae; genus Cyprinella; species Cyprinella venusta. The sequence goes on along the minus strand of CM075867.1, from coordinate 33,502,333 downwards.
GGCATACTTCTGACTGTTTTGAGACTGTTTGGGCACACAATGTTCTCACTGTTAAGCTCAGGCAACTTGGATGCGTTTTTTATTTATCTTGAAGCTTGATGGTTTGTCCAAATGAATGTCAGGTATCTTTAATGTGGGACTAAGTTCCCTCTAATTGATGAGTTTTGCTGCTCTAAAAGGCTCAAGCTTCACAGCCGCTCCTCCCATCTTTATTCCCAGTGCGTCTCCCTCATTACAGAAAGGTTAAAGTAAACGAGTGTTCCTCAGTCTCTATGCTGAAAGGTTAAATAAAAGGATTGTTCCATCAATGCCGTGTTCGGGGAGTCGACTGAGGTTTGGTGCCTCTGCCGTGGGCCGCGGGCCAGGCCCTGTTCTTACGCTCTGATGTCAGGCCAGGACGCAGTGGGTGAATCGTGTCATTAGCGAAATGAGACAATCCATCAGGCCAGGAGGTCCACTTCAGAAACGCACACGATCAGGCCCTCCACAATAGATCACACACACCATGTGACTGCTCTGGTTCTGTGTTTTCTCTCACATGCGGGTTTTTTTGCTTTTGTTTTTGACACAAAAAACAGGGGATTTTGCTATTTCAACTCGGTCGCCATTGCAGCCAAACTCTTACAGCAGAGACTCAACGTCAGTAAGATTCTCATTGTGGACTGGGTAAGTGCACACTCAATCAGATTGTGTATATTTTTGTTCTATTCCATGAAATCATATGTGCTTACTTCATAAACATATTGTTCCTATTTCTTTGTCACTAGTCACCAAACTGAATTACACAAAACATCACCATTTCCAAAACGATTTCTGATCACGTAACCAATGGTTGGTGCATGTACCATATAAAAAATTACACACATAATTTTCAGTAAATGTCCATGGCCAATTTCTGGGGTTTTCTTTCCTGCTAACATAACCAGTACCATGACAGTGGAGAAAAAAAGTTATACTTTTTATTTTATTAAAAATGTAAATATATATATATATACACACATATATTAGGGCTGGGAAACGGTTAATCACGATTAATTGCATCCAAAATAAAAGTTTGTGTTTACATAATATATGTGTGTGTAGTGTGTATAATTATTTTGTATATATAAATACACACACATGCATGTAAACATTTAAGAAATATGTGCATGTATATACTTTATATATATTTATACAAAATTAATATTATACATAAATATAAATATTTGATATATTAATAACACATTTTTCTTAAATATATACATGCATATTTGTGTATTTATATATACAAAATAATTTTACACACTAAACACACATATATTATGTAAACACAAACTTTTATTTTGGATGTGATTAATCGCGATTAATCGTTTCCCAGTCCTAATATCTATCTATATATATATCTATATATCTATATATATCTATATATATCTATATATATATATTAGGGCTGTCAAAACGATTAATCGCGATTAATCGCATCCATAATAAAAGTTTGTGTTTACATAATATATGTGGGGGCACTGTGTACAATTATTTTGTAAACATATAAAAAACACACATGCATGTATATTTAAGAAAAAAATATTATTTATATAAAAAATATTTATATTTATATATAATATAAATTATATATAAATCTATATACAGAATATACATGAAAATATTTCTTAAATATATACAAGCATATGTGTGTATTTATATATATATATAATAATTATACACAGTGCACCCACATATATTATGTAAACACAAACTTTTATTTTGGATGCGATTAATCGCGATTAATCGTTTTGACAGCCCTAATATATATATATATATATATATATATATATATATATATATGTCTCATCCTGGGCCAGCGGTAGCCTAAAATGACTAGTGGCGTCAAGGCAGAGCTCTGCTGGGGTCATTAGGGTTTCTGGATGCCTTTTAAAATGGCTTTCATTTCCTCCTCTCTGTGACACGGCTCTTCTGACAGACCTGCTGTTTACGGGGAAGCTGACCGTGACATGTTGTGGCAGACATGAAAAGAAATCAACTCTTAAACTGTCCTCCTGCATCACTGACGGCTCAGAATAGATTTTTACACACTTTTCTCTCCACTGCGAATACACCAGAGTGACGGCATGTCTTTTTTACAGCGTCTGATTTTTACATTGCTTAACCAAAAGTTGTTTTGAGCAGATTAGTGATCACTTTTAGTGTAGAACAGACATGAATTGTTTGTATCGTTGTCTATTAGGATGTTCACCATGGCAACGGGACTCAACAGGCCTTCTACAGTGACCCTAATGTCCTGTATCTGTCTCTCCATCGCTACGATGATGGGAACTTCTTCCCTGGCAGCGGAGCCCCCGATGAGGTGAGTTTCATGTGCCTTTTGACACTATTTGATACCCTAATATACAATGATGGGAATAACGGTGTTATAAATAAATGGAGCTTTCTTTCTCTGTAACAAGTAATCAAACGAATTACTGTTTCCCCCGCTACAATGCCGTTACCGTTAATGAGTCAATTTAACATTTTTAATATTTAGTGCATCCAAGTTATTTGACATAGGCCACCTATTTTAACTTTTTTTTTTTTAATTAACGCAATAGTGACTTTCCCTGGTAATTAGTTGCTTTTAATGATTTAATTACTAACTCAGTTACAATTTGTGAGAAGTAACTAGTAACTATAACTAATTACTTTTTACTTTTAAGTAACATGCCCAACACTGCTAATATACTTTCAAAAGTTTGGGGATGTTACTTAAAAGTAAAAAGTAATTAGTTTTAGTTACTAGTTACTTCTCACAAACTTCTGCACCAGTCTTCAGTGTCACATGATCCTTCATAAATCATTCTAATATGATGAAATGAAGAAATATTTCTTATTATCAATGTTGAAAACAGTTGTGCTGCTTAATATTTTTATGGAAACCGTGATGCATTTATTTTCAGGATTCTGTGATAAATGGAATATTTTATCAAAATGTACAGAAAAGTCACTTTTGATCAATTTAATGCTGAATTGAAAAGTATTATTTTATTTTATTTTATTTTATATTTATAAGAAGAAAAAAACTTACTGACCACAAACTTTTGAATTGTACTGTATATCACAGTATTTGTGCACTTCTTTTGAAACACCTTTTTTCCAGTAAGAGGAACTATAATTTTGAAATAAAATTCAAAATATAAAGCATAAAAAAAAACAATTCAAAATCAGGTTTAAACTTGAAAATAAACAGTTTTAGGATTTTGTAAAATATAAAACTGAGAAAACATGGGAAAATGCACTGTTTGTAGGTAACGTTTATCATGTGAGTTGTTCTAAAAATATTGTTGGTTTAACTTAAAAAAAGGAGTAACCTGGTTGCTTTAACTTTAAGTTCATTGAAATTGAAAAATTTAGTTAATACAATTATCTGAACCATATAAATTATCTAAGTTGATTTGACCGAAGAAAAAAGTTAGGATAACAAATCTTTTTTTTTTTTTTTTTACAGTGTAGACGATCAAATGCAGATACTCTTTGAATAATTCTCAAATCATCCTGGAGAACATAATTAAAAAACTGAAGCTGAAAATGCTTTTAGGGCAATCGGGTTCTTGCAAACAGCAACAAGTATACAGTACACTACTACATAGAAACTTCATGAGGCGCGTGGGGGAGTGCCATATATGGCGGAGTGGCATCGGCCGTTTTTGTCTTTCGTCCTTAAACCGAAAATGCCATATTCGGTCGATAATTTCCAGCGGCCAAAATTGAGTTTCCTCCCTTATATATGCACTGTACAGTAAAGATTGTGTTCTTCTTTTCCCCTTATTTGACTCCCATTTCTCTCAGTTATAATTAATGCTCATCATCATTAATCCGATAAGTCAGCTCCTGCCTCTGAACTAATGAGGGGATTGAAATTGAATTGACTCGGTTGTACCCCTAAATTCTGGTATTAGTCAAAGTCCATTTGGCTTTTAAATAAGACCTCATTATAGTTTAACTCTGGTCCTAATTGTTGGGATTTGTCCTGCATTGGCTCTGAGACATCAGCCTTGATTTAGCGCTTTCCCTGAGGATGTTTGAAAGTGCATGATTCATAACACTTGCTCATCTGCTCCAGTAAGACCTGTGCTGGGAGCTTAGTAGACTTAGAACTACACCACATATTTAATAGAGTTGTGTTTGTGGCTTGTCTATAGGTGGGCATCGGTCCAGGCGTGGGCTTTAACGTGAACATGGCATTCACCGGAGGTCTGGAGCCGCCCATGGGGGACACAGAGTATCTGGCAGCATTCAGGTAACATCATCACACATACATCCCTTTTACACCGAAACAAGCAGGATGGTCTACATAAGTGTGTAAAACTGTTAACGTCTCTGCATCTTTATGCCATGATGAGCTGACTTTGGTGTTGCCGTCAGGCGTAATGGAACCATATATTGAATATATTTAATTCTGGGATTTGTTTTGTTAATTTCAAGTTAGTTTAAACTGACACATAGACAGAAGTGCGTGGAGCACTGTAGATTTGGAGTGTCTGCCCAAATGCATGTGTATCACATTATTTTTGTCGATTATAATGTTATTTTTGTCAAATTTTCTAGTTAAATGACTAAAAATCCTTAAAACAAGAAATTTCAGAAACAACACTGCATAAGATATTAAGACTTATTTTAATTGATTGTGTCTAGAAAATTAGAGTATTTTGTCTTGGTACATTTGTTTTAATCATAAAAATAAGTTATAATCAACTAAAAAGTATTATTTATATACTGTTATAGTATTTATTAATATTTTGAATTAGCTTTATGTTTTTAGTTTTTTTTTTTATTTTAGTTGCAGTTTTACTATTTTTGTTATGTTTACCTTTAATTTATTTTTATTTCAGTTTTAGAAATCTTACCTAAACTTAGTTATGTTTGTTGGCAACATTAGAAGTTTTCAATCAAGTGTTTTTTATTAACATTTTAAATATAATATTTGAAGAGTTCAGATGCAAAAGCCTCTAAGTGCCATTTGAAATTTTCTTCTAAAATGATCATTTTTATCAAGCTTATATATTCAAGTTCAGTAATTTCACTTGAATGACAATTAATAGGTAATCTTCATTGCAATTTAAGTGAAATTACTGAATTTAAATATACAAGTTTGATAAAAATGATCATTCTAGGAGAAAATTTCAAATGGCATTTAGAGGCTTTTGCATCTGAACTCTTCATTTGTATTTATTTTATTTATATTTAGTTTTATTTTAATTACCGAAAATTATTTTTAATAGTTTTAGTTGTTTAGTTTAGTTTTAGTTTAGTGAAGTTTTGTTTTAAAGTATTGTTTTAAGGATTTTAGATTATTTTAATGAAAAACAATCAAAAAGTCTAATTAAAAACTCGATCATGTGGACATTATCCCCCCTTAGACACTGGTTATGTGTTCCTGGTTCAAGACCAGCAGATTTTAGTGTCTGGTGCAGAAGCCAGATTTTTTTTTTTTTTTTTTTTTTTTTTTTTTGCCCAGGTTGAGCAGCGCCATCATATTGATTAAAGACGCACTTATAACTAATGCACAGATATATTTGCCTTACTGAGCTTATCATATATTTATATCTTTGAATAACTATTTACTCCCTCAAACTATTTATATTACCACCAGCTGCACAGTCAGAGATTTTATGTGGGCACATGTGGCCTGAGACTGAGAGTGGCCTGTTGAAGGCTGAATTTATCACAAGGCAATGTCCTTTTATTGGATGGGCATGGGTTACCCCAGTGACCTCACAGCCAATAGAAGGACTGTATTTCACTACTGAGTTTAACTCAGAATAGGATGTGATGATTGAGAATGCTGGAAGAGTCTAACAGACTTCAGTTTGATCAGCTGGATCAATGAACCTTTTCTTTTTTGGCAGGAAAGACAGTAAAAGCTATTTCAAAGAGAAGGGCTCTGTTTCAAAAACCTGGTGATCTGTTGCTGTTTGACCATGAAAAAAGTCTGTAAAGTTACAAAGCGCAAGGTCCAGTCCAAATTAAGTTATTCTTTATATCAGTTAGCACCATTTCTGAACTTGCTGAAACGCCTCGATTGTAGTCTTGAGTTGTCTTTCGGGAACTTACACATCATAATATTGTACTTTTAATAATTCCCACCCAAGGCATCTGCAAATAAAGAGGGCTTGGCCAGGTTGAGTAGTGTGTTAAAGCTCGCGGTTATATACTCGAAGCAGGTAACCAATCAGAACACACTGGTCCAGCTGACCAATCAGAGCACATTGCGATTTTCGGAATGAGGGGCTTCATAGAAACTGGAAATAAAAAGAGCATTACTGATGGACTGGGAAAAGAGGTGCTGCAACAATGTAAAAAAAAAAAAGGGATTTTTTTGTTTTTTAACATTCAAGCATGAATACCTTTTCCAGGAGACCTCAAAAGGGCATAATAGGTCCCCTGATAACACATTTCTAATAACAGTTCCTGGTATTATTTGTTTTATATTTATCACTGACATTTCTTTAGCATCGTCTGCCATCTTAGATGTCGTTTTTCACTTACTTGTCTCATCTGTAAAGAATAAACATGATACTGCGGGTACATTTCCTTAATAAATAAAACTCAACCAGACACTTCAAAGAAGCTCTGATGCTGAGAGACAGTGTAATGAAGCGTGTCGGTCACTACATCCAACAACTGAACAGTTTGGCTTGCCCTCTCGTAACTTCTGCATCATTGAGCTTGGACTACAAAATCGGAGCGAGAAATAAAAATGGCGGATTGCTTGAAGTATTGGGCCGGTAGTCAATGTCCTTATTTGTCAGTTCCGCTGCAAATACTGTGACGTAATTGTTCAAAATGTGTCATAGAGACCCGAAAAATCGGAACAGATTTTGCAAAATATAACCAAAACAGAATATAAAGATATGAACCACCTGAAGAGAATTATTTAAACTTTTCTATACTTATAAAACACTCCAAATATACAACAAAATGCGCTGAAAAGTGGATTTAGCATGATATGTCCCCTTTAAAACAGAGCCAAACCAACTCACCGGTTTAATATTACCCTCTAACACACACATATGACAGCCAAACAGTGTGAAAAGCCCCCATTTTCACAGGGATTTTCGTGAACGGTAGGTGGTTGTTGGAGAATTGGTGGGAGAATGGTGTCTTGTAACAATTTGTATAAGCTCTGCTCATCCGTTGAACTGTCCCTTTTATCTGTAGCAGGGGCTGATGGGAGTCTTTGATGGTGAGCCAGTAAAGCTGAGCCCCATTAGCATTGGTGTTTGGGGCTATTAATAACCCCTTCCCTCACAGTGCGGGCGCACGGCCGATTCGAGATGCTCTTTGAAGAGGGGCCTCCGTGCCCAACGCGTTCAGGCTGCTTCGACAGGTAGATGGCTAAAATATGGCCCGCTGCAGGGCTATGATAAGGCAGGATAGTCCTCGCTCATCCCTGTTTTTTAAAAACCAGACCACCTTCCTCTCTTTGACCCAACCGTCGTCGTAAATCTCTCCCCAACACGTCTTCGACGAATTCGCTGCACCTCTTCAGCGGCTTTTCCTCACGCAGGGTCTAAGTGATGCCAGCTGAGTCTGACCCAAATCTCCCCCTGACATCATCTGCATCAGCACCCATGTTAAAGGGATAGTTCACTTTGAAATTAATTTTTTTGGTATGTTTTAGCTTACCTCAAGGGCATCCAAGATGTAGGTGTCTTTTTTTGAGATGGTGAGCATAGACCTGCATTATATGACTAACAGACAAGAACGGTTTGACCTAAAAATATCAAAATTGAAACTACTGTGGAAAACAAAGACAGCTACATCTTGGATGCTCTTGAGGTAAGCTAAAACATACCAAAAATTAATTTCAAAGTGAACTATCCCTTTAAGATCCGGTTTGGCCATTGAGAATCAGCCGGATAGGTTTTGTAGAGATCTACCTTTTGTAAAGGCTTTCACTCGCTTTCCGTTGCCATATTACTCAGACTCATTGGTTGCCAGCTGGTGTACTCAAACACTGACGCACACCTTCACTCTATCAGTCCATTCATTCTGATTCATCCTCCAGTAGAGATGGCTGCTGTGTTAGTGGGAACCAGTCATTCTACAATTGCCCTGACAGATGTCGTCACTCACTTTTTAGTCAAACTGCTATGCATACAATTCCTATTGAAAGTCATATTTTATTTTTTAAAACACCTTTTATTTGCAACTTGGCATAAATCATGTGAGCTAATAAATATTTACAATTAAAATGGAAAATATGCATGTCAGCCATTCGTTATTCAGCTGATTAGTTCAAATACAGTAATAAAATTAGCAACAATAAGAGATTTGTTGTGAAACATAGTATCTAAGAAATGTATAAAAGTGAAATTGTTCAAAAGATTTTTAATAATTTACAAAAAAAGCATTTGTCGCTAATTATTTCAAATGTGAAAGGTACTATATTTTATCATGTTGTTAAATTACAAATACAATTATTTGATTTTAGATATAAATTATTAAAGTGTAATATTGCAAATATTAAATTGTACAACTGGAACTCTTTTTTTTGCTAAATGACAATGTAAATTTGATTAAAAAGTCATTCCTTAGGTTAATGGTCATGTGGTCAAGTTTATTATAAAACATTTTTATTAGGGCTGTCAAACGATTAATCGCGGTTAATCGCATCCAAAATAAATTATTTTGTATATATATATATATATATATATATATATATATATATATATATATACACACACATGCATGTATATTTAAGAAAAAAAAAATACTATTTATATATAAAATATTTATATATAATATAAATTATATAGAAATTTATATACATGAAAATATTTATTTAATATATACAAGCATGCATGTGTATTTATATATTTATATATATATATATATATATATATAATAATAATTATACACAGTGCACCCACATATATTATGTACACACAGACTTTTATTTTGGATGCGATTAATCACGATTAATCATTTGACAGCCCTGATTTTTATTATTGATTGCAATTATATAGTGTGACCTTAAATAAAATTATAGAAGAGGTTGTAATACAGAAAGGTTCATTTAATACAGTTTCGTTTCTGAAAAAGTTCTGTTAAATGCCACCACAGTTGTGGAATGACCCGAACCATGTTTGCGTCAGCGTTTGCCTCATCCGCGAGAGTATGCGTGTAGCTCGGCACATATGAAATGCTCTACTGTTTGAGTTACAGGGGCACCTGAGCCATTATTTTAATCGAATTACATGCAAATCTGCTCATGATTCATTCTGAGTCAAAGGAAACTCCACGTTAAGTGACTCAACCTTTAAATGATCTGTAATCGGGTTGTGTTCATAGTGCAGTTATCTGTCCCGCGTCCACCCATGATCCACCCAGATGAGGAGACGTGTCTCACTCCCACTGCTCTCTCTCTCTCTCTTTCTCTCTCTCTCTCTCGTGTTTTCTGTCATCAGCTGCTCTTTACAAACGTTTCTCAGCGTTTGATATAATGATCCCTCGAGACTGTGGATGGAGAACATAACAGTTCATATATTTCTGTCTACTGCCTTCCTGCTCACGCCATTCTTTCTTTCTTTATATCCTTCCTTCCTGTTCTCTATAATTTCTGTCACAATTATTTTTCTCTTTTCTTTTGTTTTTGTTTTTACTTATCATCTCCTTTCGTTTGTTTGTTCGTTCATTCTTTCTGTCTGTTTTTAATTGTGTTTGTTTGTTCTTTAGTTGTTTATTGTCTTGTTTTTCTTTCTCATTTTTGTTTATCTTATCCTTCTCATTCTTGTTTGTTTATTCTTTCTTTTATTCGGTCGTTTTCCTCTTTGTTTATTTCTTTAGTTTGCATGTTTGTGTTTGTGTTTTTTTATCTTTTGATATTTTGTTATTTTTGCGCTGTTTGTTTTATCCTTCTTTTGATTGTTTGTTATTTATTTCCGTTTTGCTTTGTTCTTTATGTTTCAATTGTGTTGTTTTGTTGTTATGCCCTTTCTTTTGTTTGTTTGTTTTTTCTTTCACCTTATTTGGGTTCTGGCTTTCTTTCTTTTGTTTGTTTCTTCTGTACCTTTCTTCCCACTTATCCCTCTTTATTCATGTCTTTTTCCTGGTTACCTTCATCTTTTTTTTCCTCCTCACTCATTCCCCTCCTCCTCTTCCTCCTCAGCGATGTTTTGTGGGCCTCTCGAGACAGTACATGCCTTACGGGCAGCACCTTCTTATTTAGACCCAGCCAGTGCCACGTTGCATTTACTGGGGATCAACCCTAGGATGAAGAAAGTAGGGAGAAAAAAGATAAGAAAATTGGCTCTAATGAAAACCAGAAGCCCAGGCACTCTCACCATGAACTTGGAAACAGAAAGGAGAATTGAAGTTAATTCAAACCAGCTCTTCGCAATGCCAGATGACAAGGCTTTGAAGTGCCCCCCTCCCCGCCGCCTTTACTCTTTGCATTCTCGCTTTTCTTTTCTTTTTTTCTATTTTGGACGGGGGAGCGATTGGAAAAGCCTTTGAGACTGATGGATAGCCATGACTAGCATTAACCCTTCACTGCCTTTTTTTTTTGGTTTTACAAGTGCATGATCCTTCTGTTCCAAACCACTCTTGGCATGTTCCAGCTCTGGGATTTGGTGGACCCGTGAGGTGGGATCGGTTTTCGAGAGCCTTGTGGTTCCAGTCCATGTAATTTGTCTCAGTCCATTGCAAGGAAATTTGCGCAGGCTAATGCTAATTACCAGTCATAAATCCTTGCCTCATCTCGCACGTCACGGTCGAGTCTTCCTCGTCTGTGGATCCGTTCTCTGAGTGCCCCCTGGCAAACATGACAGAAAGTTTCCCTGAATACGCTTTTGGAAGAGGATTCATCTAGAGAGATGGAGGTCACCGTTTGTCTTGCTCATGCCATGGGACAAAGACGTTTGTGTGTGAGACAGAAAGATAAAGCGCTCGCAAGATTGTATATCCCAGACACGCGGTCCTGTACTCTCGTGCCAAGCTCCGCTGTCTTCCCACAGACCCCACAGCGAGGCAGATGTGCTGCCACTGGGGAGAAGAGGAGGATGATGATGAAGACCTTCTCACGCTCTGTAGCCTTGTGTTCCTGAGACTCTAAGGCTGTTTTCACACTTGGTTTGATTGTTTGGTTTGACAAATTATGTCCCATCTTTGAGTTCACATGAATCCAAATTTTATTGCTCGTTGACGTCTTGTCTTTCCTTTGCTTGTTTGTTTGTTCTGTCTTTTTGTTTCTTTGTTCCTTTCATTTCTTGTTTATTCATGCCACCTTTTGTTTCTTCCTTTCTTTCTTCATCAATAGCAGTTAACTTCAAGTTAATCATGATTGCTCTCACACAAATTGGGAGTTCACATGAACGAACCCCAGGCCACCATTTCAAGCAGGCGCAGACTCAGGTGCAGCATCTTAGTGGTAAAAAACACTGTTTTGCATCAACCTAATTCACACCAAATGGACTCCACAACACAACCTCTGGGTCTGGGAATTGGCCTGATCAGTGTTGGGAAAGTTCATTTTCTACATGAACTAGCTCAAAGTTCAGTTCACAAATTTTTAAATTAACTTCAGTTCATACTGTGGTTCATACTTCAAAAAATGAACTAGCTCATAGTTCTTTTTTTTCCATATGTTGCCGCGAGCTTCTTCTTTTTTTAATTATTGCCACAGCCCATAGACAACCACAGACAACAATTATTTTATCGACGGGCAAAGTTTGCACAGAAATGTATGATTTTTCCCATCCTCACCGACCTTGTCATAAAACCCGTTTAAATGATCATACGACGCCTCCTTGCACGGTGCTTTGTCGATGACGGCCGCGGTGTGACAATGGTGGCTGGTGTTGCCAGATTGGGTGTTTTTTCGCTACGTACTGTATTAAAGGAGTAGTTCACTTTTAAAAAATACTTTTGCTGATAATTTACTCACCCCCATGTCATCCAAGATGTCCACGTCTTTCTTTCTTCAGTCGAAAAGAAATTAAGGTTTTTGATGAAAACATTACAGGATTTTCTCCATATAAAGGACTTCATTGGGAACCAAACAGCTCAAATGAGAGTTTCAGTGCAGCTTCAAAGGGCTTTAAACGACACCAGATGATAAATAAGTGTCTTATCTAGGACCCTTCGAGTCATGAATCGAAAAAAGATTTGTTAATTTTGATGATCGAGTTTGAACATGAGAGTTACGAACGCTCATCACAGAAAAGAGCAGGGCGAGCATTTGGGCTTATAAAACTTAAACTTTTTTATTTATTTTTTAAATGACCGCTCGTTTTGCTAGATAAGACCCTTATTCATCGTCTGGTGTCGTTTAAAGCCCTTTGAAGCTGCACTGAAACTCTCATTTGGACCTTGAACCGTTTGGTTCCCAATGAAGTCCTTTATATGGAGAAAATCCTGGAATGTTTTCATCAGAAACTAATTTATTTTCGACTGAAGAAAGAAAGACGTGGACATCTTGGATGACATGGGGGTGAGTAAATTTTCAGCAAGTTTTTTTAGAAGTGAACTACTCCTTTAAGGCCAGTTTATGTGTGGTTTAGGTTTTTTCAGCAGCCTAATATACCTGCTGCCAAATTATGAGATTATGTTAAAAATATCTATATGGCAGCTTTTCCCTATGGTATCGATGTCAAAATTGTGGCCAGTGAAAATTCTGAGTGGCTAAAACCACTAGCCACAGTGTCTAGAGAGCAAAAAAGTTAATATCAAGCCCTGCATATTTGATACAAGAAGGAGCTAACATTTTTGTTAATCGTCCAAGGTGCAGCCATATTACCAGCCAAAGCTGATAATCTCAAATTGGCTAAAAATATTCAGCCTGGCCAATATCTCTGTCTGTTTTGAATTACATGTTACGTCTGCTTGCTAATTTCTAAAAACGTTTTATTTGACAGCAGAGTATTTCTCCTCCTATTTCACCCTTGAATCTCAACTGCAGCGATAGTGAGATAATCCAGATCTTTGCTTTTTTTCACTTGTGTCATTAGTGTATGTAGAGCCCAAACCCGCAGTCTGCAGAGATCCTCTCTGTGTGTTGTCATTTACTGATCTGACTGTCGATCTGGAGGAATGTGATACTGTGTTCAGGTGCAGTGTGTGAGGCCATGAACATTTCCCAGCGGAGCTGTGTGTGAAGGGTGAGCTCATGGCTGATGAGAGGTGCAGCGAATCATGTATGCTCAGTATTTGTGAAGAACTGCACTCGCTGTCTTTATGGACAGGGGTTCTACGGTCATGGAAAAATGTCATTTTTAAAGTGTTGTTTTCCAGGCCAGGTCATGCTTTTAAATTTTTTGTATTGTTCACATTCACAACGAGCCTTTTGGGGAGAAATTTTGACTTTTTTTAGTGTAGTGTATATGGTTATCAGGTTTGCTGGTATTGGATATTTAATTTGTGTATATTTTTGCATTTAGATTACCTTTGCGGTCTTCAAGTTCTCACTTAAAAAAAAAAACACTTGTAGTTCGATAACACTGATGTCATCTTTAACAAACTGCAGAAATCATACAATCATACATTTTGAATGACCTTTTTTATGATGTTGTGATTCCTAATTTCACTTTTAAAGCATTGCATTTAAAACTTTTTTAATAGCAGTGATGCACCGATGTAAAAATTTGGTACAGATAACCGATACCCATAACCGATATTAATATTGCCGTTTTGGCCGATACGAATATTTACCCATGTCAATATCTCTATACAGAAAACACATAGCGAAGATTAGGGCCGCACGATATTAGGAAAAAATGACATTGCGATATTTTATTTTTCCGCGATATAAAAACAATTTCACCAAATGACTTGAATAGCTCTATTTGGAAAGAATGAATCATTCTAGAATGAATCCGCATAGAAACTAATGTTAATAGAATGTTAACTAATGTAGTTAAAGGAGTAGGTTACTTTTAAAAAAAACTTTTGCTGATAATTTACTCACCCCCATGTCATCCAAGATGTCCATGTCATTCTTTCTTCAGTCGAAAAGAAATTAAGGTTTTTGATGAAAACATTCCAGGATTTTTCTCCATATAATGGACTTTAATGGTAATCAAACAGTTCAAGGTCCAAAAGACTGTCTGCACGTTTGTGACTCTCCTGTTCGAACTCGTTCATCAAAATGAACAAATCTTTTTTCGTGTCATTTGGTTCGTTCAATGAACGAATTGACTTGGAAAAAGATTTGTTCATTTTGATAAACGAGTTTGAATAGGAGAGCCAAGAACACGCATCGCAGTACAGAGCAAGGCGACCATTTGAGCTTATAAAACTTAATCTTTGTTGTTGTTTTATTTAAACGATCGATTCTCTTGATAAGACCCTTATTCCTCGTCTGGAATCATTTAAAGCCCTTTTAACAATTTGCAGTTTGCACTGAAACTCTCATTTGGACCTTGAACCGTTTGGTTACCAGTAAAGTGCATTATATGGAGAAAAATCCTGGAATGTTTTCATTGGAACCTTGAAATGTTCCAAATGGAACCTTATTGTGAAGTGGAACCAAATGGAACCTTATTGTAATGTTTCCGATTTAGATCTCTTGAGTTCAGTGTTGGACAGATCAGTTGTTTTAACCATTCATTAAATTGAATCGGTTCAAAAGAGTCATTAGTTTGCGAATCGGATGTGTCATTAACTGACCACAGCACACTTTGTGTGAATATCCAGGCAGTTTAGGACATCATAAGATTTGCCTCAACACAGAAAACATTTCATCACTAGATAGATTTTTTGTTCGTTTGTTTATTGGTAATTATTGGTTCTCAGCCATGACGTTATAAGTCTGCATTTTTACATCCGATGTCAATCCAATGATTAAATGACAAGGTAAATCATATGAAAAGATCATCAGTCAACATGTGTGGGAACCCTGAATGGGCAACAGAGAAGACTTTAAAATAGCAGCCGGATGAATCTAGATTCTTGCGTGTCTGTGAGTGTGTGAGAGTTAGACGTAACAGTCCAAGTCTGGGGCAAAGCCATCAAAGGTCGAAGGGATTTGACAGAGGCCCTATCATCTTGTGAGAACTGAGCCGTCGGCTTCTCATCTGCGTGTCCTGCTCTGGAGCCTGACGCCGGGTCTCAGTAAGACTCACACAGGAGCTCCTCGAGGAAAACATCCCATAAGACCTGCAGAAAGGAGCGAGCTTTAAGAGAGAGGGGCCACTCGCTGGTTTGATTTGATTTGTGTTTGTTGTGCGTCTGTGTGGTCTCGGCAGTGATTGATCCTGCTTTTTTTTTTGTGGCAACTGGATTGAAATGCAGGAATGATCATATCCGTCAGCAGAAGCGGCCGTAAAGCAGCCAAATAAGCCGGAGTTTGGACAGGATTTTGGATGGCTCCCACCGGAGCAGGATGCCACTACGTTCTGTAGCTCGTAAATCTCAGCATCCACGGCCTAATTAGTAAAGCTCTTTTTCATCTCCGCATCAACGCTGTCTGATTCATGAGCGCACGGGCTTTAAAGAAGACTTTTCCACGCTGGCTTGATAATTGATCGTGCGGTTTTTAGAGAAGAGGCGTGTTTTTTCGTGGCGGGGGGAATGTGATGATGCGAGCAGTTTTGGCGGGCGCCTGAAGCTTGCTCGTCTCTGAACATCAAAGCGGAGAACGGAAGGTTCTGGCCGCTTGCCCGCACCGCTGCTGTCGTAGCGAGGACCCCTCTGTGAGTCTGCGGCTGCCCTGTGAGTGCCTGTGGCCTGTGTGGAGCTTTGATTTGCCCAGGGCTAGACTCGAGGAAGGCTTTATGTGGGCGCACTACTGCTGTTTCTGGCGAGCTAGAGGCTCTCGATGTGAGGTGTCACCTGTGATGGAAAGTGTGACCGTTGAGCAACGCTCAGCCTTGCTGTGTTAGCGAATAAAGGTCTCATTAATAGACGTTCTAGCCTGAGATCTAACAGTTACGCTAACACACTAAACGGCATTTGAGTGTGTTGAATGTTAGTTAGGTTGTTTGTTGGCTGTATGAGACTAAGCTAGAGAATAACATACAGATCATATTCTAACTTTTCATCATTTTGAACTACATAACATTGATTAGTTTTATATACATTGATTTGCTCACCGGTTTGCTCAAGTAACATGCAACACTCAAGTTAGTCGCGGACGTGGAGCTCTCGGCATCTCGAAAGATGTTGATCTTCGCTTTAGTCCTCTTTTTGTCTCAAAGTCTGTTTGCCATGGTCCATAATGTTTGAACAAAACCCTGTTAGGGACGCTCACGCTGTTGAGCACGCATAACCGACCCAGTTGTCCACGTCTGTCACCTTGGTTACTACTGCAGTACGAGGTCAAACCTGGCGGAAACCGGGGGTAACGCGGATATGACGTCATTGACTGGCGACTCCTCACCCCTACTTACACGCCCCGTTTCCTTGGTTAATAATCGCAATTTTCTCACGATTTACAAATAGTTGGAAACATTTGGGATATTGTAAGTAATCAACTAAACAAAATATATAACTTTGGCCTAGTGGTTTTTTGATATTTCACCGCAAAAATCCTGCATATTGCACCTTTAACGCTCACTTGAAGTTCATCTTTATTGTAGTTATTTAAAAGTTATATAAACACTTTCAAATGTAATCTTTAGCAAATTGTTAAATGAATATCCATATTTCATCCTATGCATTATAATATTGTGATTCTCTTATAGCATTTAAAATGATTGATTTTTAGATTTTAATGTTTTTTTTTTGTTTAATTGGGTTGAAAAATGATAGAATTTTAACATTGACAGTATTTATCAATATTTTTGCTTCTTAGTCTGTTAAATGTAATCCTTATCAAATTGCAAAATGAATATCCCTTTTCCATCTAGTTCATTTTAATGCTAAGATTCCTAAATTCACTTTTAGCATTTAAAATGATTGATTTTAATGTTCTGGGTTTCTTTCATATTTAATCATTTTAATAATTCATTTAATTTTGACAGTTCCACCAAAACATGGAATGAAAATGATTATTTTTGGCCTGTTATCTCAGCCAGAATTTTAATATCGGTGCATGCCTAACCTCTACACATCTTTTCTTTTTTTTTTTTTTTCTTTTTTTTTTTTGATCTTGCAAGTTTTTATTTTCAAGCACTGTTTTAAGGATCTCAGCATGCACCAACACGAGTCACTGTTGACTCTCTAAATAGTATCAAGCAAGCTTGTTTTCACTCACCAGCTGACCACACAGACACCACTGCTCTTTCCCAGACGACACTGAAAACACTGCGTTCCGGTTGCAGCCGTGTGATGACATTTCAGCCGCTTTTCTGTGACGCAAACCCTCTTGGACTCTCAAAGCCTTCTGTCATCCTTTCTGAAGCCTTTAGACCTCCAGTAAGTCAGGCAGTGCAGTCAGCTGGGCTTGGTGTGGGGCCATGGGTGTAATTGAGGTGAGGTTAGGTACTTTAAGATGGAAAATATGAGGCACAGCTGTGGACTTTGGCCATCTCAGGAGTTGGGCCTTTTGCCCACTTTTGGTGAGAGGACAAGTGCCATGTTTCAGAGGCCAGTGAAGAGACACGAAGTATATTGTGCAACTGGGCACTATAGTTAATGCAATGTAGAATAGCTGTGTGTGAAAGAAACCTCCTTGCTAGGAGTATACATACATATAGTCATACATATATATAGTCATACATACATATAGTCATCGCCATGTCTAATTACTGATTTTTATTTATTTATTTTTTTAAGGAATTTTGAGTAACTCATGTTAGAGGTAAGCTGTGTCATGTGAAGAGTTATGTTGAATTATTGAGGAATATTTGAAAAACCATGCATTTTATATATTATAACAAATAAAAAATATTTAGAGTGTATATGAATTATATTATAAAACATAAAATATGCATTGCTTAAGATTACCACTGAATTAATGAATGAAACGTTTTCCAAAAAAGGCATCTGTGTTGTAAATTACTTTGGGGTAAGTTGTGCCAGTGGTTCAATCAACTAATAGAAAATCTACAATAAACGACTGGAAATTACAAATAAGGTTAGCATTCAAAAAGCTGAACATTATTTGAATGCAATCAAATACTCTGAATATTAAATTCTTTCCGGGCTGTATTATAAAAAAGATCTTGAATAGTGTTCAGCATATTAATAAGACGTCTGATGGGACTGCATTAGTATTTTTTTCTAGTTTATGTTAATATTAGTGCTGTCAAATTGATTAATCTAACATAAGTTTCTTTTTACATAATGTGTACATAATGATATATAAATAAAATATAAATATATTATTATATTTATATATTATAGTGCTCTCAAATTGATTATATGCATCTAACATAAAGTTTGTGTTTATATAATAAATGTGTGTGTGTATAACCCAAAATTTGGGTTTGTCCATATTTGACCCAAATTTGGGTTGGAACAACCCAGCATTTTTTAGAGTATATATCTATATATCATAATCACTTTTCTCACGTGCATCTTTTAAGCTTTCTAAATACAGTATGGTCACATGACACAGACTGTTAAATCAGGCAGATGACACATCTTACCCCACTCTCCCTCACACCATGAACCTCTACTGCATCGAATCTTTATTAACAGCCATGGAAATGAAGCCTTACACAAATCAAGTCTGTAACGTCAACTACACCTACACTTTAGCGCAGAGTGCCAAGCCTCCCGCCCCACCAAGCCCAGTTATATATCCAGTTTCTCCAGCTGCAGTTCAGAAAGAGAAATCTGTCGTCTTAATATAGCCTCACTCACAGCTGTGAGCCCAGAAGGAATGCAGGGCCTGGCCGCAGTCATAAACTCAGTCAGAATATCCTCCGCCTAATCAACGTGCGTGTCGTCTTCATCCGACGAGAGCTTTGATGACCCTTACAGTCCGATCGGCATTGCCAAGACAAACGCAATCGGACGGTGCGTGCGTGTGTGTGTGTATGCATGGATGTGTGTGTTATGCGCCTTACAGACAGAACGGCTGGGATTGTTTTCACGCCATGCACACACCCCAGTCATGTTGTCTCACAACCTCTGCTGAGTCCAGTCTCGGTTTAGGAATCGCGACTTTACCACAGAATGAGCCGTTAAAACCGCATTCGTCCCATGAATCATACTGAATCTAGTCTTGTTTCTTTGAATTTAAATGTCTCCCATGATGGCAACTGGTCTTTTGGGGGAGTTTGGACTATATTTAACACAAAATAGCTTTGGGTTGTTTGCTATGAATGTTTAAAGGAGTCGTTCACAAACAAATGGTCATCGTTTACGTCAAATCCAAACCTATTTTTTTTGTTCCTACTGTAAAACTATGGAGCTAGAATTGTGTCTTTATTACATGCGAGAAAATAAATGATCTGAGAAAAAAAAATGTTTGAGAGAAAAAGTTTTCATACCAATAGCAAAAAAATGATAATATTTGATACTAAAAAGGTTTTGAGAGAAAGTATTTTCACATAGAACATAAAAAAATATATAAATTTGAAATTATTAAAATTATTTCTTCCAAAATAAAAGTTTGTGTTTACATAATATATGTGGGTGCACTGTGAATAATTATTTTGTGTATATATATATAAATGCACACTCATGCATGTATATTTAAGAAAAAAATATTATTTATATGTAAAATAGTTATATATAATTTAAATTATATATAGATTTATAATATAAATTTATATATGTACTGTGTAATGTGTATTACTGTGTAATATTTTATATATATATATATATATATATATATATATATATATATATATATATATAAATACACACACATGCTTGTATATATTTAAGAAATATTTTCATGTATATACTGTATACAGTATATACATGAAAATATTTCTTAAATATATACAAGCATGTGTGTGTATTTATATATATATATATATATATATATATATATATATATATATATATATATATATATATATATAATATTACACAGTGCTCCCACATATATTATGTAAACACAGACTTTTATTTTGGAAGAAATAATTTTAAAAAATTCAAATTTATATATTTTTTTATATTCTATGAGAAAATACTTTCTCTCAAAACCTTTTTAGTACTTTTAATTTAAATGCGATTAATCACGATTAATCGTTTGACAGCCCTAGTTTTTTACATTTAAACTATTGTAATCTAAACAAAGAGTGCATGTCTAAAAACTATTTATTATGAATATTTATTGGCACGTTTTGCAGTGTCATTTCCACCGCACTGAACAATGTTTCTCCTAATAAATCAGGGTAGATATCACTTGCATACAATTTTGTTTCTTTCCAGCCAAGCTGCAATTTTGTCACATTTTGCAAGAAAAATTCAAATATCATTTAATTGTCTATATAAAATAATACATTTTTTTATTAAAAAGTGATTCATGTATCTACTAATGGATATTTTTATCATTTTCTATGTCCAGAGGGAAAAAAGTGCCCATAGTTGAAAAACCATCTAAAAAAATATCTCCACCAAAGAAAATGACGATGAATAAAGGACGAGGTTCGTTTTTGGTTGAACTATTCAAACTCACGTGATCTTGTTTTTGTCTTTTTTTTTTTAAAGGACGGTGGTGATGCCTATTGCGAATGAGTTCGCTCCGGACGTGGTTCTGGTTTCTTCAGGCTTCGACGCTGTGGAGGGCCACCAGCCTCCTCTGGGAGGGTACAAACTCACAGCCAAATGTAAGTGTTCTTGCGTATCCCTGTACTTAGGAACATTCTCGTGGAATGAAGCGGTTCAAAAGGATGAGTCATTACCGTGGAAGTCAGCCTTTGTCCCACTCCTCTCTCTCTCGCTCATTTCTCATGTCTAAAAGCTTTCATTTCAGGCGAATTTATCATGTGCTAATACCACAAAAACAAGAGACCACACTCTTGTGTGCAAAGTCTAATCCCTGAAGGGAGGGATTGTACCAGTCATCCGGTCTCATACTTTCAGATCCCTGATGTTTTTCCTTTAGTTTTTCCCCCCATGTGTGCATAATATCAAGATGGCATTCCAGGCTTGTTTCTAAATCAAACATTTAATGATTGTACAGCACTTGTTATTGGGGTCCAGAAAGCTGCTTTTATCCTGTTAGAGGGATCATAAGGCCAGCTCTTGTAGATTACATCTCCTGGTGAAAGCTGTCCATATGTCAGTGCTGGAAACGCAAAGTAGAAACACTGTTCGCTTAAAACATTTGCCCAGAGTCTAAAGAAAGGCAGGTTGTCCGGTCTGAATTTGCACCATTTCTTGCATCTAAAAGTGAACTTTATATCAGATTCATTCCATCTGCTGATCTAAGAATGATTCGATCTGTGCCGGCGTTTGTTTTTCATTTTTCTGCTTAACTTAAAGGAATAAGTCACCCGATAATTATTTCTGACGTTATGCTCTCACCCTATTGTCGTTTCAAAATTCGGACGTGGTTTTTGTTTTGTTCAAAAAGGATGAAAAAAAACAAGGCCAAATTATTTGTACGCCATATGTCAAGTTGAAATGAAACACATTTTAATTGCCTTATCTTCCTCTCTACTCATAAGAACTCATAAAAGTCTCAAATTTTGGGGAATATGATGGAATTCTAGTTTCACCAAGTTTGGCATCATTGACAGCAAACACTGTTTGGTTTTTGTTTGTCATAACATGGTGAACAAGGACTTTTTTTCATGAAATGGAGTCATAAATAGTTTTGTTTCCCCACACAAAGCTTCAGGATGACTTGAAATATATAGTGCACGTGTCGCACAGTCTACGTTTATGATGGTTTATGGAGTGGACTTAGTCACCA
Organism: Cyprinella venusta; assembly: GCA_038021265.1. NCBI lineage: Eukaryota > Metazoa > Chordata > Actinopteri > Cypriniformes > Leuciscidae > Cyprinella > Cyprinella venusta. Next base: position 33,480,600 of record CM075867.1, on the reverse strand, counting down.
TGAACTTTCATTATGTGGACAAGAGCTTCGTAAATATTCTCCAAATTCATAAGTAACGAGTTTGGAACGACACAAGGATGACTGATAGTATTGCTCTAACTCACAATGTAAACGCCAGAGGAGAACTTGCCCCCGACTGAGCCTGGGTTCTCCCAAAGTGTTCTCCATTAGGTCACCTGATGGAGTTTTAGGACACCATTAGGTCACCTGATGGAGTTTTAGGACACCATTAGGTCACCCGATGGAGTTTTTGTACATCTTTAGGTCACCCGATGGAGTTTTAGGACACCATTAGGTCACCTGATGGAGTTTTAGGACACCCTTAGGTCACCTGATTGAGTTTTAGGACACCATTAGGTCAGCTGATGGAGTTTTAGGACACCATTAGGTCACCCGATGGAGTTTTAGGACACCATTAGGTCACCTGATGGAGTTTTAGGACACCCTTAGGTCACCTGATTGAGTTTTAGGACACCATTAGGTCACCTGATGGAGTTTTAGGACACCATTAGGTCACTTTATGGAGTTTTAGCACACCATTAGGTCACCTGATGGAGTTTTAGCACACCATTAGGTCACCTGAAGGAGTTTTAGGACACCATTAGGTCACTTGATGGAGTTTTAGGACACCATTAGGTCACCAGATGGAGTTTTAGCACACCATTAGGTCACCGGATGGAATTTTAGGACACCATTAGGTCACCTGATGGAGTATTAACACACCATTAGGTCACTTGATGGAGTTTTAGGACACCATTAGGTCACCAGATGGAGTTTTAGGACACCATTAGATCACCTGATGGAGTTTTAGGACACCATTAGGTCACTTGATGGAGTTTTAGGACACCATTAGGTCACCAGATGGAGTTTTAGCACACCATTAGTTCACCTGATGGAGTTTAAGGACACCATTAGGTCACCTGATGGAGTATTAACACACCATTAGGTCACCTGATGGAGTTTTAGCACACCATTAGGTCACCTGATGGAGTTTTAGGACACCATTAGATCACCTGATGGAGTTTTAGGACACCATTAGGTCACTTTATGGAGTTTTAGGACACCATTGGGTCACCTGATGGAGTTTTAGCACACCATTAGGTCGCTTTATGGAGATTTAGGACACTATTAGGTGACCTGATGGAGTTTTAGGACACCATTAGATCACCTGATGGAGTTTTAGGACACCATTAGGTCACCAGATGGAGTTTTAGGACACTATTAGGTGACCTGATGGCGTTTTAGGACACCATTAGGTCATACCATTAGGTCGATTCCTTGCCACTGTTGCCTTTGGCTTGCTCAGTTGGGGATATTCAAATTAATTAACCAATCAATAATACCCTTTATCAGCTCTACCAAACGTGGATGTTTTTCCACTAAGAAATTAAAATTTTTGAGTGATACTGTGAAGCTGCTTTGATGCAATCTACATTGTGAAAAGCACTATATAAATATACTTGACTTGACTAACTTTTTTTTTCAACATTGACAGCAAACGCCATTAGTTCTTGCATGTCATAACTGATTTGGAGAAAAATTAGGGTTTTCAGTGAATTGCATCTTACGAAGCTTTTGAAAAACCTCAGAAGACTTTGAACAGACTTTTTGGTTACACTTTATTTCGATAGTCACTTTAGACGTTCTACTAATTATAAGTAACTTTTCAACTACATGTCAGCTAACTCTCATTAGAGTATTAGTAGACTATAGTAGACTGTCAGTAGACTGTTAGGTTATGGTTAGGTGTTACGGTTCGGGTTAGGAGAATAAGTTTACTTGTAGTCGCCAAGTTACTTATAGTCAGTTGAATGTCTTTTGGGGGATCAACAAAATAAAGTGTTAGCAGATATTAAGCTGACAGTCTACTAATACTATAATGACAGTTAGTTTACATTTAGTTGAAAAGTTACTTATAGTTAGTAGAATGTCTAAAGTGGACTATCGAAATAAAGTGTTACCACTTTTTTTACGAGGAGGTACTGGTCACAATGAATTGTCGTTGTATGGTAAAGATCAGCGTAAACATTCTCCTAATGTCTTCTTTTGTCTTCCCATACAAAATAACAGTATAAAACTTTGGAATGTCACGAGGGTGCAAAAATAATGTTGGGAGTACCACTCCTTTAAATTATTCAGAGTAGCTGCGGTTCTGATGCACTTTGATATGTTGCATAAAGTTGGTATCAGTTGAAGAACATCCCATTGGGCCATGTAATGCCAGTAAAGAATTAAACCTAAATAAATTCATCTTGGATGGCCTTGAATGTGATTCTTTGGGAAAGGGAGGTATAGCCGGATACATATATTCAAAGAAAGATCAAAAGATGCCAAAAAATGAAGCCACATTTATTAAAATTAAACCTGCCTTGTATTATATGTTTAGTCCCAGTAAATCCAGAGTGTCGTCTTTTTAACGGAGAGAATGTGATGTAATACTGACTTTTTTTTTTTCTTCATCTCTGATTTCTTTGATCGAGGGCCAGCCACCGGTGTCTATAACCCCCTCTTGTATTTCCCGTCTCCCCCTTTGGCAGGTTTTGGCTACCTGACCAAGCAGCTGATGGGACTGGCCGGCGGCCGGCTGGTGCTCGCGCTAGAGGGGGGTCACGACCTCACCGCCATTTGCGATGCCTCCGAAGCATGTGTTTCTGCTTTACTTGGAATCGAGGTAAGAGCAGACCGGAGATCAGACGGGGAGGGTGACTCAGGGATGGCCGGGGCTTTATGAATGGAGGAAAACATGAAGGGGTTTTTCAGAATGACAACATCCTCCAATGTTCAACAATATGGATTTTATATCCAGCTGAGCCAGCTTTTCGGATTGTACTTGTCTGGAGAGAAAAATTGATAGGTGAAGTTATTTCTGCAGTTCTAATGACAATGAACCGAGCTGGGAAAATAATGGCTGTTCTAGTTTCAAACAGTTTGAACTTTTTCATGAATTGGACAAACAGTTACACCTCGCTCACTATGATGTTATCAATGATGCCATTTGATCCAACAGACATTTCAAACTCAATATATCTCCAGTTTCCTGTAAAAAAAATTAAATATATATACACTACCTGTCAAAAGTTTTAGATCAGTAAGATTTTTTTATGTTTTATGCTTTATTTGATGAAAAAAAGACAAAGAGTAATATTGTGAAATATTATGACCATTTTAAATGACTGTTTTCTATTTTAATTTATTTTAAAATGTAATTTGAAAGCTGAATTTTCAGTATCATTACTCTTGCTGACTACACGTCAGTTTTCAGTGTCACAGGATTCTTCAGAAATCATTCCAATATGATGATTTTATGCTCAAAAAACATAAATTATGATTTTCAAAGTCGTGTACCATTTTTCCCCCAAAATTCTATGATGAATAGAAAGTTCAAAAGAACAGTATTTATTTAAATTATAATCTTTTCTTGAATTATAAATGTCTTTACTGTAACTTTTGATCAATTTAACTCATCCTTCATGAATAAAAGTATTTTCTAATTTCTTTCCCCCAAAAATAAGAAATAAATTCTTACTGACCCCAAACTGTTGAATGGTAGTGACTAATGTTACAAAAGCTTTCCAATTCAGATCAATTCTGTTCTTTTGAACTTTCTATTCATCAAAGAATCCTGAAATAAAAATGTAAAAAAACTGTTTTCAACATGGATAAAAATCATAAATGTTTCTTGAGCATCATATTATAATAATTTCTGTAGGATCATGTGACACTGAAGACTGGAGTAATGATGCTGTAAATTCAGCTTTGATCACAGGAATAAATTACACTTCACTATATATTCACATAGAAAACTAATGTTTTAAAAACATTGTTTTAAATTGTAATAATATTTCACAATATTACTGTTTTTTTAATTTTTTTTATCAAATAATAGTTTATTATTTATATGATTATAAGTGGAGTTTAGTTATTTTTTTTATTATTATTAAGATTTCTTTGACACACATTTACAGCAAATAACGAATTTTATAAAATTATTTTTTAATTAAATAACCAATTTTAAGCATTCCTATGCAGTTTTACCAGTTGATCTACTGTATGCTGGACATTGTGTTGAGTCAGGGTGACATCTTTAGCCGTTGCACCTTTTATGTTTAAATTTATTCATTTAGCTGATGCTTTTATCCAAAGCGACTTACAATTGCTATATATATCAGAGGTCGCACACCTCTGGAGCAACTAGGGGTTAAGTGTCTTGCTCAGGGACACATTGGTGTCTCGCAGTGGATTCGAACCAGGGTCTCTCACATCAAAGGCATGTGTCTTATCCACTGCACCATCACCACCTTTTCACTCTGTTTTTACAGTCACACTTCGTGAATTTTGTGTTAAGTAGTTTTACAGAAGAATCCCATCATGTATCTTCTAGCTGACTTTGAGAGCAAGTCTTCTGCATAGCAATTCTGCATACTGATAACTGGCCAAACTGGGCAAGTGAAGCTCTTTTATTACTGGCCGTCGGCCTTGTTCTCAAGCCCTGTCCTCTGTCCTCCCACCCAGCTTTTGTACAGGGTGTCACAGACTAGATGTTTGTCAGGGTGTGTGTTTAGCAGCACTCCCTTTGTGCTGGCCAGCCACCAAGGTTCAGCTGACACAGTCAAAGTCCAGTCTGAGGGTGGGAGTGAAAGAATAGCGAACGGTTCACTGTCCGTACATGCAGAAACAAGACAAATGAAGCTTTAGGGCGTCGTTTATCCACTTGTCTCTGTGTCAGAGGAAGAATAATCTCTTTTATGTTCCCATTTCTCATCTTCACTGCTATTCTTTCTCTTCATCTTCTTCGTTCAGGGCCTTTCCTTTCCTTTCTAAATCAAATACATTCTCATTTTGGCTCTGCTTTGCTGTCTAAAAAGTAGCCTAAATGAACCTCATACGGGATTTGGAACGCCGTACATAGACGTCAACTTAGTGCATCCAGCCTTGAAAATCGCTTACCTTGATTTTCTGATCATGCAAGATTGGCATGGACGTGTATGTGTTGGTAGTAAAGCATTAATGTTAAATCCTGAAAGTCAAATGCATTGTTTTGTCATATCATCCTTCATGGTATGAGCCCATTTGTTTTCATTTACATGCGATAAATATGTTTTATTCTCAAGAGTTAATAGAGCCCGATGTTGACTTCATAGAAACAGTCATATTTTGTCTGATTCTTTTGACGGGATTGCATACAAAAATAGTTTTAAGTGAATTGACAGGCTTTCGGACATCAGAAATCGTGTGTGTTTTGAGAGAGTGACGATGTGGCACATCCCTACAGAGTTGACTTTTATTGGTGAAGGAGAGAACCTAAACCATCCATGCAGACCCATTGAGCCTCTAAAACACGATCCCGGCCTATGTGGATCCCGACATTTACACTTGTGCTGAGTTTATACGGCTTCCCAGAGGCTAGCTTAGCTGAGTGCTGGAGGTTAGTGTTCAATCATTTTGCCACTCTTACGGTCAGATGAGAGGACGGGCCTCATTCATAGTGTTATTGAAGCTCGAGAGACAAGCCTGTAAATGCATTCCTGGAACAGTAAAAGGGAGCTGTCTCCACTCCATTTCTGGGGATGAGAGGAAAATAAACAGGATAATAAAACAAGGTGATTGTGGTTGTGTGCTCTCTGTGACTTCTGCACCAGAAATTAGACTTGTGTTAGTTAGTTTACTTTTGGTGTGCAAATATCAGTTATAATACAGTAACATTATAGAAATTTTAAATAAATGTATATATATTTTTTTTAAATCAGCATCATTACTCCAGTCTTCTGTGTCACATGATCCTTCAGAAATCTTTCTAATATGCTGATTTGCTGCTCAAGAAACTTTTTTTTTATTATTGTCGTCAGTGTAGTTGTGCTGCTTAATATTTTTGTGGAAACAAATATTTTTCAAGATTCTTTGAAAGTTTAAAAAAACAGCATGAACTAGAATTTTATTTGTAACAACGTAAAATTCTTTACTGTAACTTTTAATTTAATTTCCTTGCTGAATGTAAGTTTTAATTTTGTAAAAAAAAAAATCATACTGACCCCAAACTCTTGAATATTAGTGTAGATTTTGCTAGATGCTTTTAATTAAATTAAATTAATTATTTAATTAAATACATTAAAATATTGTAGTAAAAAAAATCACAAAAATTCACAAAACTATGTGCACAACTTTTTTTATTATTTAATATTTTTTATATAATAAAAATATTAAATAATATTTATATAATAATAATTAATTTAATTAAATTATAATTAATTAATTAATTTATTTATTTTTATATAATATGTTTTATTAATACCTGCCTTATGCAATCAATTAGAATTTTATTTATTTATTTAAATATTCTAATCAAGTCAGAGCATTTTTGCATTGCTGCGAGTGAGCCTATTTCTTGTAGCTTTTTACTGTATTTGTTACTACTAAGTGTTGTTTGAATATTATTATTATTATTAAGTGTCAGCTCATTAGTCATGTAATGAATAATAAGAATAATATTAATTTATATATATATATATATATATATATATATATATATATATTATGATATAGAGCAGATATATTAATAAAATTATTTCTAATCATTATAGTTGGATGGATGGATGGATAGACGAATGGATAAATGGAAAGAAAGAAAGAAAGAAAGAAAGAAAGAAAGAAAGAAAGAAAGAAAGAAAGAAAGAAAGAAAGAAAGAAAGAAAGAAAGAAAGAAAGAAAGAAAGAAAGAAAGAAAGAAAGAAAGAAAGAAAGAAAGAAAGTGTGACCTGTACATGTGCATGGGATAGGAATGAACTTTTCTCTTTCCTCCACAGTCACAGGCTTGTCAGAAAGTATATGCGCTAACTGATCTGGACCTGTTTGCTTTTAGAGTAGAACCACATACTAGCAGTCTTAATGCAATAATCATAATCGGTTTACCTGCGCCAGCCTTCGGTCGGTGGCAGACAGTGAGTCTACAGGCCCGCCTGACGCTGCCTTCATCTCCAGTTTGCCCCATGGGAAGGTTAGTTGTCATAGCAGGAAAAGGATAAAGGAGACCGAGGCATTGAGCAAGCAAAACTGCTCAGTAAGGGCCCGTCTCAGCTGCCTATCGAGTGCACTCCCTGGAGGGATGTTTAAGGGGGGGCTCAGAGTATCTCACGCTCACTCTCTTCCCTTTCAGCTCTCAGACGCTACCAGCGGCCCATCTGAAAGCAGTTATCTTCACACCTCTCGCAGACGGGGTCACTGACAGCCAGGGAGACACATGCAGACTTAAAGTAATCAAAGGAAATTAGGAAGCACAAAGTACAGAGGAAGAGTATGTCATAAAGATCCAGAGTGGAAGGACTGACTATCCCATGAGCATTGGACACTCAGAACAACTTATGCCTTATTAAATGCTCCAGCCCTCTCCAGTGCATGTCGTTTTAATACGCAGAGTGCGTTGGTTTGTCTTTGCCTTATTTGTCCAAGTATTCAAGTTAGTCCTTGTTTAGATTCTTGAGGAGGATCATGTATGTTTTTCATGGCACCCATTCAGGGGGTTTTCAAAAGGGGCAGTTCAACCACACTGTTATTTGATGACCCATGCAAGGTGTCACAAATGCCCCAAGAAAAGAAGCGCAGGCCAGATAATAGATATTAAGAAACGAGAGCATAGACTGTAATCAGTATTGCAGGAAGCAGGTGTTTTATCATTGCATTCAAGCCCACATTGTAACGGAGGTGAAGTTCAGGGCAGCGAGTAGATGATGTGGATAGAGTCCGAGCTTTCGTGAGTGTGTTTGAAGTAGAGGCTCTTGGGATAACAGGTGCTCCAGCTACCCGAACCTTTTACTATGCATGGTTTGCTCATTTGGTCGTCTATGACTGGAAAGGTAAATCAAGTTCAATAAGTGCTTTCACTCCAAAGTAAACAGATTTATTTATTTTTGGAGTCTATTAGACAGTGTGTTCTGTGGTTTAAAAGAGAATATGATTGCAGTAAATGTTTAATTAATTTTAAAATGAATTAATTATTTTTTTATTTTTTTATTTAATTTGAATTTTTATTTTAATCTTCTGATGGCATTTGATGTATTATCCATTTCCAATGTATAATAGATTATGTAAATAACATAAAGATATGTTGTTATATATATATATATATATATATATATATATATATATATATTTATGATTTTATATTTATGATAATAATGACGAACAGAAGTACTCTAATCTGTAATATGTAAAGTTGCATTAAAGTAAAATATGTTACATTGTTTAATAATTATTTTTATTAAATATAACTATGTAATCTTTAAATGTTACAGAGTTTAATATTTTGGTTATCATTTCTATATAAATCATAAATCATCAATATCATAAATATCATTTATAGGTATATATATATATATATATATATATATATATATATATATATATATTTGTTATATAATAATTATATATTATTAAAAATATATAATATTTTTGTCATTTTTTTACAATATACCTTTATATAATCTGTAGCTATAATATGTCATAATTATTTTAATGTAAAACTGTTTTAAAATTATATATATATATATATATATATATATATATGATCATAATAATTTAATAATATTTAAAGGAATATTCTACTCCATTATATTTATATTATTTTTTTAATAATATTAGAATGATTAAACATAGAAAATAGTCTTTAAATATCAACTGAATATCAATTATCAATCACAAACAATCTTATGGTGTTTTTGTACGTATTCTAAACCTAAGTACAGTGTCCTATAAAGTCCAAGAATATTTTGTGCTACACAAATTGTCATAAGTGAACCGCACTGACACTATCCGGGTTCCCTGCTGTCCGTGGAGCGAGAGAGTGAATGATCGAGCCGCTTTACAGCGCAGCAGCGTCCTGTGTGACTGTGGTCATTATATTGAGCGTTTAACTGCCTGGACTGGTGTGTGTGAAATACACTTCCTCTTGTTTAAAGGCAGGTAAAGAGAATGAGGCGCTGTTATAATGAGGATTGTGTTTCCTTTGAAAATGAGTCAGATCAGGGGCGGCTCTGATGATCAGTTCTCTCGCTGTTATCCGTGAGTAACCAAAGGTTTCGCTAGTTAAACAGCCCTTTAATGATGCTTCGACTCTGACGTCATTCAGCCTTGAATCCATGACTCATTGATGGATGTGTGCAAGCAGATGTTGTTCTCAAATTGTGGTCATTAGCAATTATATGATAGACAACGTCCTAATAAGCTAATTGTTGCCAGTCGCCATGAGGTTTTTCTCTGTGTTTACCCAACAGCTACAGTAAACATGCTAGCTTTAACCTATGGGGCTTGATTTCCAAAATGTAAAGGATTGTTTGTTAGGTCACTGCAATCAAATTAGGAATTCATGAGTGTCCTTCTAGCAAAATTATTTTCAATGCATTGGTACATTATAGTTACAAAAGACTTCCCAAGTTCCCATATCATGTTCACTTTAAAGGGATAGTTCACTTTGAAATTAGTAGTTTTGAAATTAGTTTATTGAAAATACAGTTTTCATTGTTTTCACCGATAAAATTGTTCCATTATTTATCCGATAAAAATATATAAATCAGAAAATGCTGAGTAAATGGTGACACGTCTCCCAACATATTGAAATCCACTGCCTTAATGTATTGCAAACCAAGCTTTATTTATTTATTTATTTTTTTGCTTCTCTGCACTGTTGCATGTTCTTTCGGTAACCCTGTTTTGCATAAAGTTCCCAGTTTGCTTGGCTTCATCCATAGTTGAAAGTCGTGCCCAGTTCTCAAACAGTCAGAATTTATATTTCTGCAGGCAGGTTGACAGAAACCATCCTAACAAAAGCTTTTCTTTTTGCTGGAGAATGTAAAGGTCCTCACACGCTCGAGCCGCGGGCGAGGGGGAAAATCAAATAAATCCCACTGTCATGGTGGATGCCGGCAACTGGCATGTGT